>JASAMW010001148.1:0-117345 GCA_030247985.1 Epsilonema sp. ZAB3_2
CTATGTTGTTCTTGGTTCAGTTACGTATTGCTAATAACCGCCAAAAGATCAGGTTACCCAAAATTTTGGGTTACGGTAATGGGTACGTCCAAACATAGACGAAAAAATGGAAATTTTTCACCAAGTAAAATTTTCAGATACATACAAAAATTTTTACTTACATCGGTCTCCAAATTCTTCTCTCTTGCTCTCTGCCATCTCTTCTTCAGCAAATTCAGCTCAGATATGTGCAGGAACAGTCTGAATAGACACAAAATGTGAACATAGACATAGCACCTTGATACATTCGTTTACTGCAACAAAAGCGATCGGGCGAAAGCGATCGGAAACATTCGTATTTGCTATTCAGCTGCATTCTAATTACCTTCCGATGTTTCAGCGATAATTCCATGTCTTTACCTTCCTGCATAAGATGGAGACACACCACTTCCGCCTATTCCGGAACTTTCTTTCTTTCTTTTCGTTTCTTTTCGTTTCTTTTTAGTTCTTTCACCAAACCTATGTCTAATTGATATAAGTAGTTGGTCCCGACACGAAAACCTGAACACATAAAAATTTGTTCTCATCACTTAAAAAAATAAAAATCCGGCAACACTTATTAGCGAATATATAACGTAAAATAACTTACGTATAACGGAAGTGAAAAAACGACAGGTAACATAATAATATTTTAAAGTGATCCATTGTTGCCCATCTTATTATGGCGAGTGTCGCTAGTCTGAAATCTGCGTATTCGAGGATGTTGCAGCTGGTACGAGAGGTGAATCAGCAAGTGGCCGTGTATCGCCAGCTTCTGTTAAGCGTCGGCTCGTCGGATTCGTCGGGAATTCGCAAGGAGCTGGTGGAGATTCGACGTCAGTGCCTCAAAACCTGTGATACCACCAAGAATTGCGTCCTTCCTCAATTAAAGAGGTACATAGCTAAATTAAAATACAAATAGCTCACAGTAGCCATTATGTAGCCGTACTAGCGCCAAGACGCACCAATGCTCTCAACTTTAGCGAATCCTAAACGACCCTAAGTGAAGAAAGAAAGTGTATAATTTTAAGAAAGTGTCAAAGAAATTTTAAGAAAGTGTCACAGTCACACACTATTTTAACTTTTTATACCGGACTGTTACGTAGTCTTGATCGCTGAAAGCAATGTGTACTGTACAATAAATGCTGATGCTAGCGTTTTTTTCTAGCGAATCGCACGAAGGTGTGCAGAGTCAGGAGTTCACGAAGCACACCAGTCAGTTCATCGGCTCCATGACCTGCTTCGTTCTGGAGATGAAACATTGCTACTCCTTGCTCAAGCGCTTCCCCCAACCCGGAGGAAGCTCCACTGCTCAGCCCCCAGGTACCTACTATCCACCATACGCAGTAAGGGAATTAGGTTGGTCGATGGTGACCCCGCGGCATTTAGTGAAAGTTTCGATCGGTGTCTGCGCGGTCGACGACCTTGTTCAATCATCTGGGAGCTGAAAAGGAGCGAGTGAAAGGAGGAATTGACAACAAAATGACGTCGACGACCGCGCAGACACCGATCCAAACTGTCACTAAATGCCGCGGGGTCACCTTCGACCAACCCAATTCCCTTACTGCATATGGTGGATAGTCTGGCCAATAGCAGTTGGCACTTGGACTCAAGGCGAGTTGCGTAGTTTGCATGTACTTCTGCTAAATAGGAGTACACGAAGCGTGGACGGAAATCCGCATTTGTAAATCTATTTTACGCAACGCGCCTTGAGTCCAAGTGCCAACTGCTATTGGCCAGACTATAGTACAGTACATGTTACGTTACGTACTACGACGTATTTGAGTATAGTAATCTCTTCTGTATCAACACAATTGTGTACCGGTGCATAGCCCCCAATCCCAATGCATAGCCCATATTGGCAAAGCATAAAAAAATGCCCACTGCATAACCCCCCTATGCATAGCGCCCCTGTATGCATAGCCCCATGTAGGACCTCTCAATCTTTGCATAGCCCCACCGGTACGTATGTACAGCACGGTACTTCTTGGTCCGACCAAACTACAGTACATATACTTGACGGCTAAAATTAAAATATGCCACCTACTAACATAATATAAACGGACGGTGTGAAATTACTTTGGTTTGCAGAACCGACATCCACTGTGGCGACTGTGGATGTGCCCAGCGTCGCCGTTGCAGCCAGCCCAGATACGGCTACTGCAGCCCCAGATACGTCTGCAGGACCCAGCAGCTCGTCGCCTCTTTTAGCCCCTTCCTCTCCTTCGTCAATTCCGGTGCTGCAAATCACGTCTGCTTCTCCCGCTGAGGCAGAAGAGCTGGAAAGCCTTAATAAGTAATACATTAAGATACTTACTACCTATAGATAAGCATCTTCCGTGTTCGCTAGAGAGAGGGCCGCAGGGTGGGTGCTATTTTTACGCGACCAGGTCCCAGACAAAAAGCAATTAGTGCAGTACATACCGTAAATGAGTATGTATAGTGTTGTATCCTAGACGATGAACTCTTAGTCTTAAGAGCATCCGGGCGGGATGAATTTTGAAAATCAGATTTCAGAATCAGACGTGCAACCTGTGGATTTCCTTTTTTAGAGACATCCAGGAGGCTGAAGCCATTTTGGAGACGCTGGAAAACCTCATAACTGTTCATTTCTCAACCAGTGAGTACGGTAGTTATCACCTGTAGACGTGTCACCTGTAGCGTAACGTCAGCAGATCTGAAACTTAATTTTCCCTCGACAGCTAAACCCTTTACGCGGTGACGGCCACAGACTGGCACAGCGCTAATTTCCCCCAGAAGTACTGCAGAGTACTATAAAATAAGCTCAAAGGCCATATCGACCAGGAAAGTCAGCCAGGTTCAATGGGGGGGGGGGGGGGGGATGAGCATGATTGCCCATGCCGTTGCATTACGTCCAGCCACCGGACACGTTGGAAGTGGAACGTAACGCGTACAGTACGTCCGGCGTGCGCTCGGCGCATTTTCTTGGCCCATTCATTCACATCGGAGATGTGCGCTGGGCGTTCGCTCACCGACCGATGTGCCGTTGGCGTGACACACACGCAAAGGCATGCGGACAGTCATCCCCGAAAATGGCGTGCAACTGATGGCTGGCAAATAAGCCGGTGGGGGTCTCGTCCCATACAAAAGGGGGTCTCGTCACAGGGGATCTCGTCACATACAGACACATATAGGGGGGTCTCGTCACATACTGAACGGGGTCTCGTCACAGGGGGGTCTCGTCACATACATAAGGGGGTCTCGTCACAGGGGGGGTCGTCACAGCTTATGACCCCACCCTCCGTACGTGTCAGTTGTGACGAGACCCCCTTTTGTATGGGACGAGACCCCCACCGGCTAATTTGCCTGCCATTAGTTGCACGCCATTTTCGGGGTGGATGCGCCGAGCGTACGGCCGAGCGCATGCATTTTCCTTCGCATGTGAATGAAAGCTGTCAGGTGAAATTGTGATTGAGGTCATCCGGGTTCGCCCGGAACGCGAGAGGTCCAGGGTTTGATTCCCTATCCCTGGCACATCTGGCAAATTTTCCTTCTCGACTGTACATAACGTTGTGTGTAAGGTGTGTGTCATTTTTTTTGTTCAGAAGACCACGAAGCCAACGCCGACAGTCCTGCTCCTCGACCCAGAAGAAAGGGATGCGGCGGCGCCGGCAACTTCTGTTCCAATTTCAAAACGAGCTACGCCTAAACGGATTACCTGTACCACTTGTATGCAGATGCAACACTGCTATTTAACATCGACATGGCGTTTCGAAAAAGTCAGTTAACATACGTAAGATAAGCTCAATTGATTTTAAGATGTGGCCGGATTTACCCCACATGCATAATACAAATAAATACCATATTTCAATACATGCAGTATCCGCCTTATAATGAGATACAGTAGTTTTGTTCCTGTACTGATTGCTGAAAATAATATTCATTATCCAAATGCAAAACACAATCCTGTCAGATAGGTATACATTCCATTTTGTGGCCTATGTTTACAGGCGACAAACGTGTAACTCAAAATTAGCGATCACTGCTGACTGCTATAGTAGCTGATGATGTATAATGATTGTGTTGTTAGTAGGGCAGGGATAATTACCGTATTTTTCATTTTTCACCAAATTACCGAATTTATCATTTTCAGTGGAATTGTTGCTACTAACTTGTCAAAGAAGTAACTGTCAGTCGTCAGTCAGAATGCATTTGCATGGATAGCTTAGTTTACGCTTCAATGTTGGCGTTTCAAATACTTTTTGCTTTTTTTGTTGTCAGACAGTACAGTAGCAAGCTACTACAGGCCGTTAAGTCATGTGTGCAGTGTGCTCTCCGAATCGTGATTCCAGACGAGCCGAATGGGTTTGTAGACGTCTGTATTAGCGGACTTACACAGCGATCCACGCCTCTGTACAAAGATTGGCGAAATCGTAGACACCTATAAAATAAGTGGACAATAATTTGGCGTACTTATTTAGGTGTCCACGAAAGCGCGGTACTTGGTACATGTAGGTCCATCACAATACAACAGTCAGCAAACCCGTTCGGCTGTCTCGTCTGGTCTGGAATCATGATCCATGGCACATACAGACGGTAAAGCTTGTACATCACATGCAGTATGCATGTACTTGTGTACATGAAAATCATGTTTCTTGCCGGACTATCATGCGTTGACATATGATAATAATTATTATATCATCATAATTGCAACATAAAAAACTGTATCGGCTTTTTGTGCAGTTTTGTAATGTTTCCTCCCATGCCAAGCTAATTTCATTCAATTCAGTACAATTTCTGTGCTACATGTCGTGTTTCCAACTATGCCATAAGAGACAACGTTCGCCAAACATTCACAGAAGACAAATAAGATTTGTTTTTGGGATTAGAACACCTTCACTTCGCAAGCACAGTGCGAGCACAATGAAAATACTCGCATACGTATTCGCATGCATTTACCGCAACTCCAACGCACAGCACAACAACGCAAACCATACGCACAGTACTGCACCCGATTTCCCAGCTAATTTTTTAAACCAGAAGAAACGAACATTGAGTATTTTTACCTAGCCAATAGAATAAAGTTGAAGCTTTACGCATATAACGTACTGTAACTAAGACAATAAAGTAACATATAATAGTAATGTAATGTACTGCACGTACGTACGTACGTACCCATAATCCACTCAGTTCGTTCAAGCCAAAGTCACTGCGACAAAAACGGGAAAAAATAAGCAGACAAATACAAATGAGGGATTATTCGATATGCCATTGGACAACAGACACGTACAACATACTATAAGGTAGGTCACTGTAAAGTTGCAACACATGATGAGTACTGATTTCCTAACACACCTAAACCACTTGATCTTAGCACAAAGGGGGTTCTAATCATCGTACACAAACCGCGTACGAGTATGTACCATCCAAACAGTTACAGTCACATACTACGTTTATCTTTTCATGCTGTATCTTCCATCTTCAGTAACCCTTTCTTTAACGGCCCTGTTGCTGCTGGATGTACCTTCTTCCAGCCATGCTTGCGCGAACGCTACAACAGTAAAACTCGTTTAGTACCTACCTAAAGTAAAATCCACCTTTGTCCCATGATTTAGATTAGCCGGTCGATGTGATCACGTGATCGGCGTCCCGAAGCGAACGAAGACTACGGTACGTAACGTACGTACGTAGTAAAAACGAAGACGACGACGCAACGCGCGTACGTAGTACGTACCGTAGTCTTCCTTCGTGCGCTTCCGGACGCCGATCACGTGATCATATCGACCGGCTGATCTAAATCATGGGACAAAGGTGGATTGTTTCCAGTCCATATGCACCAGTTGGTGAGCGCGAGCTGACTCCTCATTTCCAGTGCGTTCTTAGACCGGTGCCGGTGGGGTCATCTGTGTCGTTTAGTCATTTGGAAGGGGAAAAGCATAGTCCAGTGTTGAATCGTAATACCAGATGACCAAACGACGTCGACGACCCCGTCGACACCTGTTTTCAAAACGCACACTGGAAAATAGGGGGCAGTTTGCGAAAATCCAGAAATTTTAGCGCAACGGGTACTGTGGGGTAAACCCGGCCATGGGAAAATCCGGTCACCTAAGTTTCAGAGCTGCATATCTCAGCAACAAATGGACCGACTGAGATCAATATTGTATCAATCAATTCCTTGAACTTTCCTCTTTCAAGTGAGCTATTTGATTCGTCATTTGCTAATCAGCAAGTTCCCAGGAGCTTAGGTGGCCGGAATTTCCCATGGCCGGATTTACCCAACAGTACCCTATTTTTCTCACACAGGTATACCTTGCCGCTCTGTCTCTCACTTTACCAAACCAAACCCAAGCGTCAGCTAGCAGCATATGCAGAGCTAGCAGCATCAGTATAGACAGACACAGTCAACCCAGTCTGCCAGGTACCAAACCATGCCATTACCGTCCAAGTAGCAAGCAGAAAGCAGGCAATCGGTACGAAGAAAAGCAGCGACAATTAGTACGGTAGCCATTAATTAGCCCAATTAGCAGTCCATATGAAGCATGTAGGCATGCACCAGCCGGAATCTAGTATTTTGCTGTTCTCGTCAAGCACACAACAACAAAATCACTAGTCTTCCAGAAGGAACAACCCATTTCTTCTTAAAGGCACCACACATCCGAGGTTAGAGTAGGACAGGGGGTGAAATCACACTGTTAACCCATAGCCAAACTGCGATTAATATGAAGCCCGATCCAGCAAGCAAGCAGCAGCAGGTAAAAATGCATGGGTTAATCAAGTAGTATAGGGTGTTTCATAATAAACTCTCCGGATGTTTGTGCCTCTCATTCATCATCCGAGCGTTCGATTTCGGTGCGCTCTTTTACGTTTGGTAGCTAAGGCTTCTACAGTTATGCAGGCAAAATTTCAGCCCTGTAGTCCTTCTGTCGAGGAAGTTATGAAAGCTCATACTGTCGGACCCAAAAATTTACGTTTTTTCACTATGGGGGATAAACCCGAGCTAAGGCCGAAGTTAGAACTCCACGGATGATTTTTCTCAATTTTCTTCACAATGGCATAGTAGATTTGGATCTGCCGCGTCTTACTTACATGGGATATTAAACAGGATTTGAAATCATATTAGCTTTTGGATGGTACGGTATGTTCTTTATTGTAATACAACATAAGGCAAATCCTCGATTACTGCGGTCAGCCTTACTCAGCTATTTTGAGCTGCTTCCTGTTAGCCTAGAAAGTTGAAATTTTGCATGGATAATCGTTGAAGCCTTGCCTTGGCCTTGGCCTTTGCAATAAGCAAAAGACCGCATTTGAAAATGACACCCCGTTGTGGAGATAGAGACACAAACATCCGGAGAGTATATTATGAAACACCCTGTACATGTACAATCGGTCTGCTGCAAGAGACCGCGGAGATTTCCTAAATCGCGGAGAAACATTTTAGCACAAAATTGTCCATGCATTTCACGCAAGATCACTTCTGCGACTTCAAAAATCTCCACATTCTCTCAGTGGACCGACTATGGGCATATGTTATTGTAATGTCATAATATGTATGCTACACCAAGCATGTAGAACAGGCGAGATCGTTAATAGCCAACACCGTCGTTAGCAAGGGTTGATGAAGAAGAAGCAGAAGATAGCTAGAGAGACACAGAGCGGTTGCTAAATCCATAAGAGCTGAAAATTCGCCGCTAACAGCATGCAG
The DNA here is from genome assembly GCA_030247985.1 of Epsilonema sp. ZAB3_2. Lineage (NCBI taxonomy): Eukaryota > Metazoa > Nematoda > Chromadorea > Desmodorida > Epsilonematidae > Epsilonema > Epsilonema sp. ZAB3_2. The sequence continues at coordinate 7,682 of JASAMW010001148.1, forward strand.
GCACGGCTTAACAGTTGTGCATGCAAGTTAGTTAGCTAATGGTACACATGTCGTTCTTCATTCATTCACGTATACATACCTAAGTACATACATGTAATAGATAGCGCGCATGCAATCTTTTGGCGCTAAACAAAGCGAAGACGCATCATCAAGAATTCTTTTCACGCTGGCGGCGTGGCGTCTTTCCTTTAGACTTTGCTGCACATTTTCTCAATGAATGAAACTAGAAGTAGCAAGCATGTACGTACAGCATTTGTACGCAGCAAGCAGCAATTATGTATGCAATAGTTGCACGCAAGCTAAATCAGCTCACTGCAACGAAACAGAAAGAGTTCTTGTTTGACTGCGTCTTCCTAACATTTTGAAACATACAGTACGTACATGAAAACAGCAAACACCTAGCATGTATATGTATGAATTGTATTGTACACGCATGCATACCATTGCTGCAGAAGATACTGCGCGTTCTGTATCTGGCTTTGAGTTCCGGAGACTGAAAAACACAACAAAATATCCTCATCCACTGCAATGAAATGAAACATTACAAAAAATAAGAAACGTCATAAAGTACGTCATGCAAAAATAGGGGGAGGGGGTTGGGGCGAATGTGACGTTAGTGTGGCGATGTGTCACTCTACGTATACAACATACTGTAAGCATACTAGGAGGGGGATGGTTAAAAAGAACGTGAGACGTTGGGGGGGGGGGGGGGGGTTGGAAAAATTTTTGCGTGACGTACTTTATGAAGCTCCCCTGTCCTTACTGGTGATAATGCGCTCGTCGCTGCCGTGCGCCGGCGGATCAATGACCACATGGGCGCCGGAATCATCCCGGATACGGTTGATCCGCTCTCCGCCCTTCCCGATGATCGTCCCGCCCAACTCCGCCGGGATTGTCACCTACACATACCATATACATAGGTACGATACTGCGGGGGCTAAATCCGGCCATGCAGTAAACCTGGCCACCTAAGCTCCTTCGAGTTTTTGCTCTTTGAGTAAATGATAAATGAAATGGCTCATTCATAATATTTGTTTCAATCGGTCCATTGGTTGCTGAAGCAGCCCTGAAAAATAGGTGGCCGGATTTTCCCATGGCCGGGTTTACCCCAAAGTACCCTGTAATAACCCATTTCTTTTCAGATCCGCTCAAACCTCTTTCAGTCTTACAAGCCAGGCGACACCTCAAAAAGTCACGAGTTTCCTCAGGGGCTAGGAAATTTGTTTTGTCGATACTGTGCAGTCTAAGTCCACTGCGTGTACATATTTGCAGCCTGGGCAAACCCGTGACTCTGATGTGTCGGAGCTGGCTCTTGACACTAACACTAAATGAGTTGCAGGAAAAATAACATACCTACCTGCGTGGTCTGCATGGGCCCACCGGCCGGCGGTCCGGAGAAGTTGAGAGGGGGCGGATGCCCGCCTCCTCCTCCGCCTCCGAAACTGTCGTCGAAGCCTCCGCGCCCTCTCATCCCTCCGCCTCCTCCTCCGAAGTCCATGGGTGGCCCGCCGCCGCCGCCACCCCCGACCCGGCCCCCTCCGCCGCCTCCCATCATTCCTCCGCCGCGACCACCGCCGAACCGGCCGCCGCCGCCGCCTCGACCCCCTCCGCGGTCACCGTAGCTGGATAACAGGAAAGAAAAAACGATGCACTCTTTAGTCCGTTCACTAGCGAGAGAATTATCTATGCTGGGTCGTCGTCACAGCAAATGCAACACGTGCTGTAGTAGCACCTTTTTCTAGCAAAGCTTTTGTATTTTTATGCACATGCTCAGTACAGTGAACAATATATTCACACAGCCTAAACAAAGATTCGCATGAAAATAGCGCCACTGCGTACCTGCCACGTGTTGCATTGGCTAAATGCGACCTCACCTACTTACTGACTCCGAATTACAGGAGTCTCTTCACATCATGTACTGTACAGTAAGTACATACATACGTACTTTCTTCCTCCTCCTGGCGGGCCTCCGCCTCCTCTCCATCCCTTATCCGGTGGGAAGCCGCCGTACTCATAGACGAAGCTGGGATCGTAATTGATCGTGTCGTACGGCTTGATCGGACCCTTGATCGGCAGCTGCAATCATCAACATCAGTATAACAACAATGCACCATACATACTATCAGGACTGTACTATGCTATCCACACCACGTGCGGTACGTATGTATGTACGTACAGAATTACAGATCAACCAGAAACGACACATGAATGAAAATGGCACAGGCGAGAAATGGATGCGTTCGCAAGCTTGACCATAGCGGAACTTGTTTTGCAAAGTACCCCCTCCTATTTTGATGGTCGCCGCGACCAAAATGCGACCAAGGGCGACAATGCGATCGCATCAGTATCAATGGCCAATGCGATCGCATTTTGGTCGCATTTTTTCAACACAATTTCACACATTTTACACAAGCTACCAGTCAATCAACTTCCGATGACGTTTTGGACACTGTTGAGTTTGTCGGTGGGGGTTGTCGGTGGGGGGTCGCATTTTGGTCACGACGACCATTAAAATACTAAGAGTCGAGGGGCTAACTGACCTCCTATTTATCGTAGTGATTTACGTACCCTGCCCTACCTCGTGAATGAGTTCTTCCACGGCCTGTACGGCCTTGATGATCTTGCCGGCTTCGCCGGTGATCTGTAGCACTCGATCCGTGGAGGCGGGGCAGCAGTCGGAGTAGACCTTGAGCGTGGCGCCCGTCTCCTCGCGCAGCTCCTTGATCTTGAAGCCCGCCCGTCCGATCACCGCGCCGGCGTGACTCTGATGGATCAGCAGGCGCAGCTCCACATCCTCCTCCTCCGATTTAGACTGCAACATAGACCAACAACGAAACGGAATAATAGAGCAGGTTCGCAAAATTGGGAGTTGCTATTCGCCTTGCCCCATAAGAGGAGGTGCCGTTTTCGCCCTCCTCGCCGATTTTTGAGCTGCAGTTAGCAAACGCGCAAAGCACGCCGAAGCAATTACTTTTTGCAATTTTGGTATATTTTTGAAAAAGTAATTGCTTCGGCTTTATTTACGCGTTTGCTAACTGCAGCTCAAAAATCGGCGAGGAGGGCGAAAACGGCACCTCCTCTTATGGGGCAAGGCGAATATGGGAGATGTGAGGACAAGAGAAGTAGTCTGAAAAATTGGGTGGCCAGTGCGTGAGTCGAACATGCAGCGCAGCACGGGATTACGCCCCTCTTAGCGCACGTCCCCGTCTTACCGCACAGCTCAATTTCTCAAACTTCCACACTGTACCCACTATTGCGCTCCTGGTGCTATATGGGGCTATGCATGAGAGGGGGCTATGCATAGGGAGAGGGGGGCTGTGGAGGCATACTTTTCAGGTCAAAAAGCACGTGTTTTAGGGCATAATTGAGGTCAAAACTGGGTTATTCTAGTACAATACACCCCAAAGCAGGTTTAGGTTTAGGCCTGTACGACCATTTATTTGATCCTTATGCAATCGTGGTGGCACAGTGTAGTTGGAGCTAGTATCTTTTTGACATTAGGTACATAATTAGCAGAGAATTTGCCACCATGGTTCATTCGAAAGGAAAATAAACAGATTGCTGACTAACCTACTGATAGATAACAGACCAATATGCTGATAAGGAAGCTGCAAACTACAGCGGTAAGGTCACAAGGAAGAAAGGAAGTGTATGAACCGTAGCAACGGATAAGATTAAGACTGGAATTAAAGACTAGAGCGGATACGGAAGAGAAGCTGTAAAATTTGCAAAATTTCACGTTCTCATACCTAAATGTCAGAGAAGTCAAAACGCACGGCAAGCGGGAAGAAACCTCAGTAAGCAATGTACGTCATCCAAAACCGGACGTCCTGACTTTATACACAAAAGGACAATGATCTGATAGTGATCCACCTTAGCAACTAAACTAAACAGCTTCAATAAAATAATCCACCCAGCCAAATACCCGGTGAGAAGCCTTGCCCAGACGAAAAGCTTTTCTGATCTGGTCCAGATCACAAAGCTTTGGTTCGGCAGGGCTTCTCACCTGTCGTCCCTTTTTAATTTAGTAAGCTACCGTACTGGAATTACTGTACTGTACATACATACATAAATAACACACAAGTACTATATGGAAGCATAGAGAGGGAGACAGGCACAGCCAATATGAGATGGATGCGCATACGACGCTTTTTAAAACCTTCGGCTCGCCCTCTTAATTAGGCGACTGAGCCACACTCATCATTATATTAAAACTGCGCAGCGCACACCTTTCCACCAATAGCAGGGAAGCGCGGGATAATTTGGAACACTTAGCCGAACTCAAGCTGCTTTACCTCAGCCAGTCCTACCAGGAGCCGTTCATTTTGCTGGACCACAGTACATTTGTAGACCTCTACGTAATGCTGGACCTACACAGCGGTCCACGCACTGTAGAAAGAACGGCGCACGCGTACGTAGAGTTGCGAAAGGAGAGGTCCACCCATTTAGCAATGTCTACGCACGCGCCATACTTCGTACATGTAAGTCCAGTATTACGCAGAGGCCTACAAATGTATGGGGTCCAGCAAAACGAAACTTCCGGGTAGTAACCCATGTCCATTCCCCGGTTTTTGCACACTACGGTGGTTGACCCAAATTATCCCGCGCCACTGTGCCCTTGCATATAACAGCTCAGCCTAGGCTAGAAACGGATTAGCATCCTCGCCTCGGATTAATTCTCTCCCTAGAACCCTTCCGCAAGAGAATCAGCACACCTGCGCTTTTCGTACATGAACATAGTCTAGAACTATCCATCTTTGTACCTATCTACTACCTATCCCTCCTTTTCATATCATCGTCTCACCAAACAAAACAACATCCGACATTTAAAGGTAATATGTATGCCCAAGCAGATAAAATATGAGAACATAATAAAGAGGAGAGGGATTCGATCGCAAAGAAGCCAGGGCTGCAAGCGACGCCTGGCAAAATTTCGCGTCTGCAGCTGCCACGCTTTGCACGGCCTATTAGCCTTACCCTCTGACAGCAGTTCGAAATGCTATTCCGTTCGCCTAGTGATGTTCCAAGTACTTTACTTAGTACTTTTTTCCAGGTACTTTCTCATGTTTTGGACAAAAAGTACTTTTTACTTACTTTTTACCTGCGGCAGCTCAGATCTTTTTACCTGATTTTACTTTTTACTTTTTGTTTTCAGATATTTTACTAAGTACTTTTGCTTTTGTAGGAAAGTACTTTTACTTACTTTACTTTTTACTGCCATGCATAGGTGCAGTAAAAGCTAGTTGGCAGTCGATTTTGTCAAAGTTCGGCGCATATTCTCTGGAAAATCTGTCAAATTTTTCTTCACACTAGCAATCTGCTACCTCATTACGAGTGCCAAAAAAGGCTCCTTTTCGCTAAGCCTTCACCAACGTAACATAAGCTTTCAAAACTGGGCTGAAAATTTACTTTTTACTGAGCACTTTTGATGAACTTTCCTTATTTTGTATGGGTAAACTTTACTTTTTACTTACTTTTTACTTTCACTTTTCAGCAGATTTTACTTTTTACTCGGAGCTGCCCAGATCTGCCACAGTAATTACTTTTTACTTACCTGACCTGGGAGCGGTGCTAGGTAATTACTTTTTACTTACCTAGTACCCCTAAGAGCCGTTGGAACATCACTACGTTCGCCTCCCCATTGACCGAGCAGTATTTATTTCTCGACTCTCTTTTATCATGTGTATATTTGCAATAATCAGTATGCAGTAATGCCACAGGGTGAATTCGCCGATAAATATTGCGCGATCAATCAGAAAAAGGTATATAGGGTAAGGTGAATAAGGAGAGAGAAGATAAAGGCCGCTGGCCAGGCATAATAGACGGCACCTCCCCTCTTAACTCTGGCTTCATTGCAGGTGCAATACAAAGGAGATAAACAACCCAATGATTACCTACTCACATTACACCTTCAACAGTAGGCCACAAAGTTGACTCAATTTGCTGAGTTGCAAGGTCGTATGGGATACAAAATTTTCGGTGACACGAACGTACGTACATGTGTGCATAGATGTACAGTAGCTGTGTACACTGTTGGCATGCTAGTGGCAATAATCCAGATCATCAACTCTGTTTAACCGATACCGACCTTAGCCTGCGGCATACCGCGGTAGTTTTGCATGTGCCACAAGGTCGGGTGGTCGGTACTTGAGGAACAATTATCGGAGGCACATGTAAAACTGCCGTGGTGTCGCAAACTTAAGGTCGGTATCGGTTAAATAGGCGGGTCGGCGTTCAAAAATGTCGAATTTTGTGGTAAACTCTGCATACATGTGTGCGCCCGTCGTAATATAGCCATCGTGTACCCTTGAACGAGGACCGACTCCCTACGTAGGGTTGACGATACATTTATGAACTCTTGCTTTTACGCAAGCTCACCTCATCCAGCTTGGGTAGAATTTCCCTTAGACATTCCAAGGCTTTCTCTGGATCCGCCACCACAGTCAAAACCCTAAAACACACAGAAGCACGCATCAACATACGAAAATAACAATCAGCCATCAAATCGAAACCTCGGCGTAAAAGTAGTAGCACACTGTCAATTTCAGCTCATTATGCAAACACGAGCAGAAACGATGAAACGGGTTCGTCTCGTCGCCATCTTTCACATAGCATAAACCCATTTTTAACCCCCTCCGTAATCTTAGATGGCCGCCTGGCCGCAAAATCCGCTTGCGGCCTGGCCGCAAGGGGTGTATGCGGCCATCTGAGATTATGGAGGGGGTTAATGCGCTTGCACAATGTGCTGCAGTGGCAATTTACACAGCTATCCCCCAACCAAACACAACACAACAAATCAGATACATATACGTACGGTACTCACATTCCCCAAAGCCATAAAGCATAAAACTATGGGTGACACTGTAGTGTTTGTAGCACAAGTAGTAGGGTGGTTGCACGAAGACTGATGATGCACATGGCACTATTCGCGATATGCAGTAACGCGATTGGGTTGGTCGATGGCGACCCCGCGGTATTTAGTGAAAGTTTGGATCGGTGTCTGCGGGGTCGTCGACGTCATTTTGTTGCCAGTTCTTCTTTTCACTCGCTCCTTTGACCCTCCCAGATGATTGAACAGGGTCGACGACCGTGCAGACACCGATCCAAAGTTTCACTAAATACCGAGGAGTCGCCATCGACCAACCCAATCGCGTTACTGCATATGGTCCATAATGGCAATTCGTACCGTTCCGGGGAATTACTGTCGGGGACTGTCACGACTGCATCGTACTGAAGAAGGAAGGTGGCAATGGACGGATAACAGGCCAGGTGGAGTGGGAGATGGATGGATGGTCAGTGGTCAGTGGACGTGGGAGCACATGGATGGATACAGGACGGACAGGCCGGTGGATGAATGATTGGATTCAATTCATGGTGGATTCAGGTAGGGTGAGGTGAGGAGGGCATGAAATGGAAAGAGAAAACACAGGCCCACAACTCATCACGGTCATCACTGGAGGCGTACATGACACACGCACAGCATCATGATGATAAGAGCACGTCGTCATTGTGAATTTCACAATACTAGGTAAATTACTGGCTGGATGACAAGTTTTTGGAGCTTTTGATAGGTGTCACGAGGGCAGTAAAGTAATAATTTGGGTACAGATATCGGTTATCTTAGGAGTACCTACAGTACCAAGGAAAACAGCTAACAGCAAAACGGACCTTAGAAAAAGGTACACATATGGCATCTTTAAATCCGTTAAGAGTTCTTTAACTCAACCTCATGCTGTCACATGATAAGGCGTGATTAAATTAAAATAAGTAAGGTATCTTCATTTTCCTTTAACCTACATATATTATATTCTATCCTATCCTTATCTAGTGTATTATCTCCTACCCACACACCTAGCCCGCTATAACAAACACGCACTGTTCTACATATACTACTACCTCAGCTACTCTTCCCAGTGGGAAAGCCACCTAGGTAGCAACACGTTATACGTTCCGTGGTTCGTTCAGGCTTGGCCAGTCAGTATCTCGCAGTTTTACTAAATGAGTAAGATACAATTGAAAGTGTGTGTCACGCTGGGTTATCTATCGATGGCACAACAGTCAGTCAGGTCCGCGGAAAGAACGCGGAGACATCCCCAGTCGCGGAGGAGCTTTTCGCACAAAATTGCATGGAAATTCCGTGCATTTCACGCGGAAAAGTCTTCCGCGACTTGGCAAGCATCCGCATTCTCTCAGCTAACCTTCCATAGCCAACCAAAGGGCCTTGTGCAGCTCCGTGCACGTAGGTACGTACAACGTACAGTAGCCTACAACGTCGTGCCTGCCTGCTGCTAGCTAGCTGCTGATGTAGTTACCTACACATCTTGGCAACAAAGCAAGCTTTCCCCTTCTCTCATCGGACATCAAAACCAGCACTGAGAGAACGACACAGGCAGGGGTGGTGTGGACATGTGCCCGTCTTCAACACTTCCAGAGCTAGAGCACGCGAAGATTTTCCTTGTCGCGGATAGGCTTTTTGCGTAAATTGGCACAAAATTACAAAAAACGGTCCATGCAATCCAAGTGAAACAGTTTTCCACGACTTCGAAAATCTTCACAATCTCTCGGCGGAGAGATAAAACGTTCATACGTACGTACAAAAATATGATGCACGATAACACATGTACGGCACGTTACTACGTACGTACGTAGGTAAATGATACTGAATGATAGCACGCACACACCCACAAATATTATCCTATCACGGCTTATTGGCAGACATCGTACATTCGTGTCTCTATCTCCCTCGACTGACTATATACTTATTGTAGTGATGATACGAGCTCATGATATGACATGCTGTGCTATAGTCATTCTATCAGGCACCGCATGAAGCTCCATTTCTGTCGGAAGACGTGCAGTTAGCTCCGTTCAAAAAACATGAGAAAAATTCATTATTACACGTATGTAGGTGCGTACCGTGCTTCGAAGCCCTTTGATATTCTCTCCACCTTTTCCAATCACGCCGCCAGCGTTCTGAAACAAAGAAACAAAACAACCAGTAGGCGATATTACATTTACTGATCAGCAAGTATATTCTTCTATTATCAAGAAGATACTTATATGGTTGCTACGTTCAGTTATACTTGTGTCCAATGGAAAATTAAACTTAGTACAGTCAGCACGGCCCATATAGCTCAACGATTACCACTGACCCACCCCACCTACATTTTTATGCACTCATAATTCAATCTACCTGTTCTAGCCTGTTTCACTTCTCCTATTACAACCAAGCTATCAAGTTAGGTATCAAAGTGCTCAGGGGATCACACGTACATACTTCCGCGTGGTTTTGCCAACTACATACTACACAGTACCAAGAGCCCTTGACAGTACATACACGGCACTGCACAAAGGTCACACACAATACTTCCTGTAATAGTTTTCTGTTTCCCATATCCGGCTTCCTCACAAAAACAAGACATAAGCACGACCCCAAGGAGCGCTTCTTCAAATCTCCAAACCCCCGATGAGCTACTCAATGTAGTTCCGCAATAACCTCTCCTCCATACAATACGTATACGTATGTTTTTCGTTCAGGTACCCTTTTCTTAGCCTAATATGACCTCTAGGCGCAAATAATACCATACGTACGGCCATCAGAAGAATCCATATCAAGGAAAGCAATTCAACGACCCACACACCTACCCACACCCATTTCAGAAAAACCCCCCAATGGTTTCAAGTAGGGAAGCCATAGCAAGCCAGTATGTACGTACGTATGGTATAGTATGTGTATTGCATGCAGTGAAGGTAGAATACGGCGGCGTGGGGGTAAAACCGGACTGGAAAGAAATTCCGGAAACTTTCTTCTCCTCAACCAATCAATCCGATCGATTTCGAGACCAATTCAGCTGGTGATGTTATAAATAATGCACTGGAATTGCGAACTTCTGCACTCAGCTGTGTTGGTCGTTGATTGGCACTCCAGACATGTGCACTCGTGGCTGTGCGTATATTTTCTTGCAACGTTTTATATTTGCTATCAAGGCTGCATTTCACAAATTGTACTCGATTTTACCACCACAGAGTATAAATAAAAATGCCAAAATATGCTGCAAGTTCAGCCCAAAGTGCACATGTCTGAAATGCTCTTCAGTTGCTGCAGTCCCATTCATCTCTGTCCGTCCGGTTTTTCCCCACGGTACCCTAGGGAGGGCTCCACCTGTGATCATCACCCCATATCGCCTACCTTGCCCGCTCCCTCCCCCCACTCAGCGAAGAAAGAGATGTCTGTGTATATCCTGTGTGCGCCGAGAGGGCTAATTATCGGTAGCTGATTAAAAATTGACATGGATTTTCAGGCTTCGTCAAATCTGGCCAGGATCAATATACGCAAAGCAGACATATGCGTTCATGGCGCATGCACGCACATACACCTGTGTGTATTGTATGTATATCCAGGGAAGAAAAGGAGGGCACAGAGAGGAGGCGGAGAAGGGAAAAACATACGCATTTGGATCGAACGTGTATGTGTGTGTGTGTGTGATACATGTACATTATCGCAACCTACCCATATACTGCCAGCATAAACATTGCATACGTTGCAGTTTAGCTTGCTAAAATGTCAAAATGAAGCGAAGAATATCCCCTTCTGAGAAACTAAGACAGGTGATCGGCGGTAGTCAGTAGATACACGGCATGTATACGTAACAGTACTACATGGATAATAAGAAAAACAGTTACGAATCCATTCGCATTCCGAATAGTCTGTCATGTATTCCGATACACATAGCCTACATTTGGACCGTGCTACTGTTTGATAACTTTTCCACTCGTAATACCCCGAATGCAGGGTTCGGACGGGAAGGACCAAAAAAATATAAAGGACCCAAAATAAAGATAAAGTACCAGAATAAGGCAGTCCATTACCATACATGAACAGAACAGTTTATTGCAGTCATTCAGCACCTCTGGTGCGTGCATATCACGCAACGCGAGCAGAAAAATTGAAACAAGAGATCATGTTTTTTATTTGCGAGCGAAGCGAGCAGAAGTTTTTCTGCAAATTCAACTTTTTTCATTTATCCAAAAAGTATAAAATTTGAGTATTTCAGGGGTTTAGGTAGCCGACAAAAACCTGAGGCGCAAAATGGAAAATTCACCTCTTTGCCTGCCACTCTCCGGCACCTCTTCATGTTTACCATACGGTAATTTTGCGCCTCTGGCAACTGAATTTTGAGGCGCAAATGGAAAACAGGGGCGGAAATGCGCCTCAAGTTACCACGTACCTAACCCCCAGATTTTATTTCGAGTATCAAATAAATTCGAGTACAAATTGAGCATCTTGAGCATTTCCAGAATACGTGAGCACCCTGATGATGAATAGCTAACCTTAGCTAATCAGCTTAGCTAAATGGCTGCATCTATCTAGCTTATTACCACTTTACATACAACGCAGGCAGCTTCAGGTACCCTACAATACATGGGGTTACACCAGGGATACTGCTGGAAACGGGATTCACTCAAAATAGTGCATGAATGGGAGTAATTGTGGTCTGCGAGCGAAGCGAGCAGAAATTTTTTTTGCAAATTTGAGCCAACAATGCCCTAAAACTTCACTCCAAAAAATTTATAAAGGACCGACATGCAAATAAAGGACTTTTAAAGGACTTAAAGCACCTCGACAAAAACAAAGCACTTTTAAAGCACTTAAAGGATTTAAAGGACCCGTCCGAACCCTGCGAATGATACCACGTTCAGATTAGCGATACGTACGTCCGACCTACGCCCCAAAAAGTCCATGAATATGAATGCCCTTGTTTTATTGCGGTACAGCAAACAGTTGCTCGCTAATCAGAACGCGGCATTAGCCCGCCGTATTCCGACAGTCCTCTGAGAAAATGCAGAAAGCTTTTCAAAGTCGTGGAAGTCCTTTTCGCGTGAAATAGGTCGTGAATATTCCATGCAATTTTGCCTCACCACTAAAAGGCTTGCATGGCCACAGAACTCGATTCGCATTCTCTCCACGGACTGAACATACTACCCCACCAAAGGCAACTTATATAAGCAGGGTACTGTGGAGTAAAGCCGTACACGGGGTGAACCCGGACACCTAAGCTTCTCTGAACTTGCCGCTTCAGCAAATGATGAACATGGTAGCTTATTTGAAAAAAGGAGAGTTCAAGGAATCGATTGGTAGAATATAGTCTCAATTGGTCGTATGGTTGCTGAAATATACTAGGTGTCCGGGTTTACCCCACAGTACCCTATAGTCAGAAGACTTTTGTCTTCTGATTACTGTACACAAATATAGTCTGGCCAGTAGGAGTTGGCAGTGGGACACAAGGCGCGTTGCGTAAAATAGATTCACAAATGCGGATTTCTGTCCGTGCTTCCTGTACTCCTATTTAGCAGTACATGTAAACTACACAGTACGACTTGAGTCCCACTGCCAGCCAACTATCTCTGGCCAGACTATAGATACGTACCTTGCTGAGTATGAGGCATCGGAGTTCGTATTTGGACGGGTCCACCTGTCGCGGCCGTTTGTTGCCTCCGTTGGCGAAGTTGCCGCCGCCGCCCCAGCTGTCTTCCCCGCCGCTGCGTCCGCGTTTCATATTGCCCGCAATGCCGCCGAAGTCCATGCACGTTCCTATACCACACAACACACTATGTAGAGCACCTACACAGTAGTACACGCAACGCATCGTTTTACTGCTGTAAAAAGCAAAATCTTAACGCGCCACAAGAGCTTTTACTATAGTACAAATTATAATTCTAGGACCCATGTATTATTTATCTCGAGAACTACGCGACGTAGAGCAAAGCGGTCAAAACTTCCACGGATAACTTTAGCTCGCCTCTCCAATAAAAAAAACCGTTTGATTCTATCTGCTCTCAGTGTCGAGATCTCGCCAAATTCCTTCAGCACTGAAATCGTGTCACCTTTTGGCAGACGCTAAACCACGCAAACCACGACACCCTACGACCCTGTACGCCCGATGCGCATTTTCATCGTCTTCATCACGTATGCTTATTTCTGCCATTTTGATTTTTCGGGAGTTTGCGAGGTTTAGAATTGCCCAATGGTCCACGCCCGATTTGGCGATTTTAGTACTGAAGAAATTTGGCGAGATCTCGAAACATAGAGCAGCTGGAGACAAACGGTTTTTTTTATTGGAGAGGCGAGCTAAAGTTATCCGTGGAAGTTTTGACCGCTTTGCTCTACGTCGCGTAGTTCTCGAGATAAATAATACATGGGTCCTAGAATTATAATTTGTACTTTAGTAGGGTGAACTGTAGGTTGGTTATGTACAAGGAGCTCCTTGGTATGTACATATCGCTTTTATCGGTACTTATCTGTAAAAGCTAGCTCAGTTTGAGCCTTGATCTCACCGTGATTATTAGGCTAACCAACCACCAGCTCCAACATTATAATAGGCAAGAGAAAAATGGCTTGAGAAGGCTACACTATAGGCTACTTTTCGACAAAATTACAGTCCGTTGTCGACGATTTTCCAAGAGCAGAGATAAGCCCTTGAGCAGAGCAACAAAGCGAAAACAATAGCTATGGGAATACACGATGGCACCACCTACTGCCATACTTCCATCATAAATACGTATGTACGTACACGTTCAATCAAACGCATACAACCTTCCTTCGCTTCCGTTTGACCTCATCACAGAATGATAGATAGACAATTCGGTTATTAGCCCCGGCTCCTCCTGTTACCCTCAACCCACCCCGGAGTATAAACGCACGTATACATGCATGCAGCATGCGGTATGTTCTATATGTACAATCTGTCCAAAGCGAGACCAATATAAGGCACACAATCAAGGCCACAAACAACAGGTGCATCCCGCTTTACTTTGTTTACAAGACACAGAGGCCCGCAATCCAATAATTGAGAATAAATGATGAACGACCGGAGAAGACGACGTAAAAAGGAATGAATGTGGCCAGTAAGAGGTCGCTATGGCATTCAAAGCGCGTTGCGCAAATAGATGGACAAATGCGGATTATGTCCGTGCTTCGTGTACTCCTACGTAGCAGAAGTACGTGAAAACTACACAGGACGACTTGAGCCCCAATAGCGAACTCTCTCTGGCCAGAATATCTACTGACAAATAGCAAATGACGGCAAAGGCAAAGGTAACCGCAACAAAGTAATCGACATTGCCCGTGTCGTGTATTCACTCACGGCTCATTCACATTGGAGGAAAATGCGGTCTGCGACGCCTGGCGTATCCATGACTGTCCAGTGTCCACGCCTTATGCCGAGCCATGGACGCGCCGATACGAGTACGGCCAGCGCATGTCTCCAATGTGAATGAGCCATGAAAGCAAAGAGGCTAAGTACACGTAGTTGGTGCACGGTTATTCCTGTACACCATACGCCACGTATTACATACACATTTACGTAAGATGCGAAAAAAATGCTCAGCACTGAGGCAGTCGTAAATATGACAAGCCCAGACTAAATAATCTTGGAGCAGAACTGAGAAAAGAAGACGCCCAAAGATCACGTTCGTACTTATGCAGGACACAACACATATGCATTTAGAGGGCTTTTGGCGCTTGCAACCGCAAAAAAAGAAAGAACAAAGCTTACAATTCACCGGTCCATGAAGAGAATAGGCTTTATCATTTCGAAAATATTGCTGACTATTCCCTGATCATGACAAGAAATCAAAAGATAACATATTCGGTCAATCAACTCACTCATCCACACAAGTTCCTGTCACAGACAGACAGACACGGACGTACGGACGGACGCAGTGTTGCCAGATGTCCAGAGTGCAATAATGCTAACGGGTGTGAGCTTAGTGCCAGATCGGTACTGAAAATGTGCTGACGGGGGGGGGGGGGGGGGGGGTAGCGGGCGGCGTCGTCGATCAGCTCAGATTCTACCGAACACGCAACCAATTTCTTACTGTCATGATTGCACTACACTCATCATTTCCAGCTGCATTCGCTTTCCCAGCCTCTTTTTTATCGACTTTGTCTGACTGATTTGTTTCTAATCTCACCCAGCGTTACTGTTTATAGCAAAGATAAACTGGCCACGGCAAACTGGCTAAGCTGAGAAAATGAGAACACACCAACTGTAGAGAAAAAAATAGGAGAATTTGCACATTTTGTACTACAAATTGCTCAAAATTGCCATGGCATAAAAAATTTTTCCCCTACGACCACCCCACCCTGAATAGTGCCAGAATAGTGCCAAAAGTGACAGACCAAATTTTCAGTGCTAGATGGGGGTCCAATAGTGCCAGGGTTAGCACTATAGTGACAGACCTGGCAACACTGGACGGACGTACGTGTTTAGCGCATGTACTCCTAAATACAAGGACTCCTAAAATAATACCACACCGTTTATGTGAAATAATTTACTACAATAGATGCAAAAAACTTGCGAAGGAAATGTATAAATGCATTTTTCATACCTTATTAGCTGCTTGTTAGCTGCAAAAATTTAGGTTATATTTTCACAATTTTTACAAATTTTTTGTTTGCGTCGTCGTATTTTCATCAAGCTGTAAATGTTTTGCATAAAGCGACGTGGCGCCGGAACCGGAACAACCACGTACTGCTAGAACGCGCGCTCCGGCTTCGCTGCGCGCGTCCGTCTTTCTCCCTCTCGTGAACGACGGGCGCGCGCAGCAAAGTGGGCGTTCTAGGAGTACGTAGATAAAAATTTTATATGAACGGCGGTTATTTGAATTCCACTGGATTTATTGGATTTGGACAGACTTTGGAGCATAAGTCCAAGATGAACGAGGATTATTTTTCCTTGGAGGACATAATAGCCTCAAATCAGCGCATTCAGTGCACACTTGAAACGACCTTTCCAAAACTCGGTGAGATTTTTGAGCTGTTGCACGCACAGTTCTGTACATACCTGGTTTGCCACCCGCCTGTACTGTACATAGACGTCTACTGTAATTTGCAATTTCTAATTTGTAATTTGTAATTTGCATTTGTAATTTGTAATTTGTAATTTGCAATTTGTAATTTGTTTTGCAGGCTACTTGGATCCCAGTGTACGGTCAAGTGATTTGACAAAAAACTCAAAGCTGGAATTGCCTTTTTGGCTTGCTGATGCTTTACTAAGCCAACAGAGAAGCACCATTAGGGTGAGTATGGCATGGACACCGTCTACTTGCACAGTTTTGTGTACGATTGCCTTGGTGCCGCGTTTAGATTAGAGACGTACGTCCGACATAAAAGCATTGACAACCACGGACTTTTCCACGTCAGACGTATGGGACATACATAGTCTCTAATCTGAACGCGACACCAAGGCAATCGCACACAAAACTGCAAGTAAACGGCATGACATTGGTGCGGGGTATTATGATTATACCGTTTGATGTTCCCTGTATGGATGCTCCACTGCACAAACATACCTTGGTAGGTTTATTTCTCTGTGCACTTTTGCAGGTTACAATTCCTCCGTTGTACAAGGAGCACTACAGGCAGATTATGGCAGCAGATGCTTCAGTGATGGACCTACGCCATCTCAGCCCTGCATTTTACGCCGTCGGCATTAAACTGCTGCGTTTCGCTTCCGAAGATATGGGGGCCATTTCGTCTTTCTTGATTGACGTAAGTCCATTTCGTAGGTACTTACTTGGGTACCACAAAGGTAAAAGCGGACACAGAGCTAAGTTCGGGAATTTCAAGCATGTGTTATGTATGTTATGTACGGATCTCCCCCTCTTCCATCTTCCCCCACACGCCCCAAATTGCCCCAGTTCTCCCTCCTACTAGATAGATATCTAGTTTACTTCTGTGCTTGCAGACATTCGTAGCCCGCATTTCCTGGGTGTTCAACGAGGCGTTGCACAGTAACAGCGAGGAAGCTGTGAAGAAGCTGGATAAACTCGAAAAGCGACTCTACGATATCGGTAGACGCAGCGAGGAGGACTTCAAGAATTGGACCCGTCGATTTAGCGAACAAATTGTGTCCGACACTAATGGTTCCGGCCAGGGCTCTTCACTCAGAAGAAAACGATCGAGACTGGAGTAAAGAAAGATATGGTTTTATTGCAAGTGATAACGGGAGCTTCATAAAATACTATTCGCAAAAATTCA
Organism: Epsilonema sp. ZAB3_2; assembly: GCA_030247985.1. NCBI lineage: Eukaryota > Metazoa > Nematoda > Chromadorea > Desmodorida > Epsilonematidae > Epsilonema > Epsilonema sp. ZAB3_2. Next base: position 24,723 of record JASAMW010001148.1, read on the forward strand.
TTAGTCGGTATCCCCTCCCCCTAGTACGTCACGCTTTTTTTGGCCACTACCCCCTCTCCCCAGTATGCTTTATGTGCACAGAGTGGCACATCGTCACATCCGCCCCAACCCCCTTCCCCTATTTTTGCGTGACGTAATGTATGAGTCCCCTAGAAGGCGCGCTCGCAGCCCGCTCCCTCTCACGCAGTGGTACTCAACTGAACTGACCGCAGAAAATGCGTACTAGGGTACGTAATCCCGTATTGAAGCGATCCCCTTTTTCTGCGGTCAGTACGTGTGCTGCTTGAGATCCTTGTTCAAATCAAAGTGACTGAAATATTCATGCCAAGTATTTCTGGAGGAATGACAATGCTTATGCTAGCTGTTCACATATCAATCGATGCTTTTCTTTGCTGAATGTTTTTGTTGTCGATAATCTGAGAATTCGTGCATAGCAAACGACAGGACAATGTCGTACAGGAATGCCACCGAGTACAAGCAGAGAATCCGATATTTCAGCGGCAAGTAGCGAAAGTTGAAAGGGGAATCTGGTGGGAAAACTTCTAGGCACGTGGTAAAGGTAAGGTCAAAAATATATAATTCTGCTTAGGGGAAGAATGGACGACTTAGTGTAAACGCACAGAGCATCCCTGGCAGATATTGGCCCCAATTTATTGGGTATTTGAAATATCCAATTATTTGGATATCCAATTAATTGGGTTTTACGAAACCATTACATTGGGTTTTACGAAACCATTATAATGGGTTTTACGAATCCAAAAGATTGGATAAATCCAATTAATTGGATTCGTAAAATCCATTTCAATGGTTTCGTAAAATTATCGATTTTTACGAATCCAATTAATTGGATTTATCCAATTTTTTGGATTCGTAATATCCATTATAATGGTTTCGTAAAACCCAATGTAATGGTTTTGTAAAACCCAATTAATTGGATATCCAATAAAATGGTTCCGTAAAACCCAATGTAATGGTTTCGTAAAACCCAATTAATTGGATATCCAATTAATTGGATATTTCAAATACCCAATAAATTGGGGCCAATATCTGCCAGGGATGCTCTGTGCGTTTACACTAAGTCGTCCATTCTTCCCCTAAGCAGAATTATATATTTTTGGTAAGGTTGATATTTTCCTACAATTGAAAAGCATCTTTAGCACGTACTGTGCGCGTAGGGTATGGTTCGGTTGATCAAGAATCATCAAACACCGTACCTTTGTAGACCTCTGTATTATATGGACCTACGCAACGGTCCACGCCGCTGTAGAAAGTACGGCGCACGCGCGTAGACAGTTGCTACGCACGCGCCCTTTAGGTCCATGGTCCATATAAACAGAGGTCTACAAAGGCACGGTGTACAACGATACGGCGGACTGATGGTCAGTGTATTTCATTTCCCACCAGATCCTCCCTTGAAGTACTGTACAGGGCCGAATATGCAGAGATCAGCCAGCAGAACGATAGGCACCGAACTCGCAAGTCGCTGACGAAGTTTGGCCCAGCTTTCGCCCTCCAGGCCATTCACGATAGATATTTGGGCCACGGCGAATGCGGGACCCATCACCAGCTCATCCGCTACCAACTTCTTCAACGCTGCTCGACGCAGCAAACGTACAGCAGGTCCACCTTTATTACTGAGCGCTGCGGGTGCTGGGAACCAACTTTCCAGCTGTCTGTACCAGTAGACCATTACCGCGCTAATTGGAACAGTGCCGAGAGAAAAGCCTGTGGATCGAGTCCAGTTTATGGCATCCATTTCCAAGGTTCGTTGGGCCAACAGTTGCTGTGTCAAATCGCCGCAAAAGCCGAGGACCAGTCCGATGGTGACATTGCTCGCGACTGGTCGCTTCTCCAAAAATGCGATCAGCTGCCGTCGAAAAGTAGAGAGAGCTGTCATGTCCTGTACTCACATTGCTGCTCCGTAAAACAGTATCTGCTAGGCTTGGTTATACACGACTTTCCACCATACTGCTGTCCAGCTCATTACAGATATGCATGCGTATTGCGTACTAGCGTAGGTATAAGAGTCATATCATTGGAGATATTCCCACTTCCGGTAATACCACTAATACCATCCAAAAGCGGCTCTTTCAATAATTATAATCCTTTTATTACGTACAAATCTCAGATTGAAATAGTAGAGAGATCGCTATGGTATCTTTTTTCCTGATTGTACAAAATGACCAAAATTACGTACGTATGCAAGCTAGCATACACACACGATAAAATAAAAATGTAAGTTTCAGTTCGGTCAAGCACTACGTCGAACCTTCTGCGGCTTCAAAGCACAGCAATATGGAAATACTAATACTGTGAAGCTTATCACTGCTACATGAAGTAGTATCATCATGGCTCGAATGTCAATGACCATCAATCAACTACTAGTATCAAGGCAGGAGGATCATATAAACGGTCAACAACAAAATCAGCACATAATAAATAATAGCTATACGACCATAATTAAGGTCTCACACTATAGATCTCTGAGCCGTGGACTCCTGTACTACTACTGAAGTATCTGGTGATATCTAATTCCAGCTGTTTTCACTTCCTGACACCATACGATCATCCGTCTGCTTGTTTTCCGTTCGCTGTTTCCGCTCCAGTCGCGCTCTCTGCGCTCGTCTTCGTACTATGCAGGGACAACTGTCTATGCATGGACTTCTTGATAAATTCGGTCCAGGCTCTCCTGAGCCAACGAAAGCGAGTTGAGAGGAGATCAAGATATCGATCGAAAGCTTGTTACACGACCTCTTTGACGCGCCATAGAGCGCCTCTTGAAACGGCCTCTCCGTGGCGCTATTCTTGATTGAAACGATAACTTTTTCAAACACGTTTTTCTTGGATAACTTTGCGTAGAGGCAACGTAGAGAGGCGCCGCAGGTACCGATCGATTCCTCTCGTCAAGACGCGTTGAATGGTGTGCCGCGTGTTGAAAAATACCCAGTGGTTCCTTCGGAACACCCAAATCGCATGGTTTTTGGGGCGTTCTTCGGCGTGTCGTACTGCGCCGAATACAAGAGCTTTGGCGCTGCCGCTTGGTGTACCTGTAGAGGAAGGGTTGTTCTTTATTCACATTATGACGGATCACTTTTATCTTGCGTACAACGGCTACGACGAAGCCTCAAAGTTGGCTCCGAAACTATAGTGTGAGACCTTAACTCACACAACAAAAAAACAACCACAGATCTCTCAGAAATCTTTGAACTTCAACAAATCACCAACAAAATCTATCATTAACTCCAGATCCAGCTGAATACAACCTGTAAGTTAAAAAAAATTCGTCCTGACTGACTAGAAGAGAATGACTTTTGTTCGACTAGAGGCAATTCTGGGGCGGAAAGATTCCAATGCCTGCTTTTCCTCGGCCTGTTTGCGTCGTCTGCCGCTAGAGGGACTGCCACTTCCTCCTCCCCCCAACCGGGTAGTAAATCCTTTTGTCAGTTTACTCAGAGATTTCCCAGGAACGGTTGTAAATCCCGCCAGAAATCGACCGCTCCCGTGCGCCAAACGGTTCATAAAATGGCCGCCGTTCCCTGCTACTACGCCATCCTTTTCGCCAGCAATGATTTCGCTGCTACTATCTGTTTTCTCCGCAACCACACTTCTTAAGGCGCCTTCGCTGCGAGACGGTTTTAAGCCCGCGCCAACTTTCAAGTCAGTCACAGCGCGCAGACTCGCGAATGAGCCAGACGCCGGCATTGTATCGCAGGATGAAACCATCAGCAAGGAACTGTCATCAACTGGCAAAGTTGATGTTTCGCTTTCCTTCTCCCTGTTGTTGTCATCGGGAGCATTCGTAGTAATCGCTGGAACGACCGCGTCTGGCGGGGAATCGAACCGCCGCGCCACATCCGCGGCGCTCTGTGACCTGCCACAGCCGCCGAGGTCGACCTTTTCTCCACCTGCTCGCTGTGGCTCCACAAAGGAAAATAAAAGCCCAGCAGAATTCTGCGCATAATCACATGTTTCTTCAGAGGATTTCAGCCTCGTTTTGTTCACCCCCTTTTCCTGTGCTTTCACTGCTTTTTCTGCAGTTTCAATCGGTTTGTTCCATCCTTTGATCTGCTTCCAGATAGTACCAGGCGTCTTGAGATCGCTCAAATCCTTCAAGAAGCTCGCAAACGGTGCAGTTCTAGTTCCACCACCACCTGTCTTCGTTTTGCCCCGCGGTCGGTTAGGCTCCAACCACTGCCTGTGCGTTAAAGGCACGGGCAGGCCCACGATTTCCAGCAACACGTTGAACTGTTCCGCGATAGCCAGCACATATTCGTCGGCTTCTTCGCGGGTTTTGATCGGAATTGCCATATTGTTGAACAGGCGCGTTTTCGCCGCTATCCACACGTGAAAGGACGCCTGTTCCGGTTTGCTCGCTTCGTCGCTTTCCTCTTCTTCGGGCAAATAAAAAATCCTTAAAGCCGTCGGCGGCGGTAAGGTGTGCTTCCTGCTTCGCCTGGTAAACATCCCTCCCGCGCCCTTAAACCGATGATCACGCAGTTTCCCAGTTTCCAGGGCAATCACGCTGCTTAAAGGGGGCATCTGGCAAGAAATTAGTACGGAGGAGTCAAGTTTAATTTTTTACATCTGAAGGCACCTACGTACCGTATTTTTGGGTGTATATCCCCCCCTATTGTATATCCCCCCTAGTGTATAACCCCCCATTGGCAAAACATAAAATTTGTCCTTTGTATATCCTCCCTGGTGTATAACCCCCCATGTACTGTAAGGTACCTGACCTACCTATGTAGCTGGTCCTATGCTAGCTATAGCTACTCCTACACCATGCTGCTATGCCTGTAGGCTTAGCTGAGCATGTCTTGTACTAGAATAACCCTGTTTTGACCGCGATTATGCCCTAAAACACGTACTTTTGACCTCAAAAACATGCCTCTACACACCTCTCAAAAACATAAATTTTGTCCTATGTATATCCCCACCCATTGTATATCCCCCCTAGTGTATAACCCCCCATTGGACCTCTCAATTTTTGTATACCCCCATGGGGCTATACACCCAAAAATACGGTACATAAAATTTAATCCTCTTTTGATCTAACCCCATGTTTTGAAGCCGAATTTGCCTCTGCGATGCAGGGAACCAGTGTTAGAAAGCCGGGATTTCGCAACAGTTTTGGCCTCTTTCGCGCATTCTAACTGGTTCCCTGCTTCGCAGAGGCAAAATCGGCTCCAAAGCATGCGGTTAGATCGAAAGAGGATGCAATTTTGCATCGGTTGTCGTGGATTCCACGAGATTTGGTTGATTCATACTACATCAAAAGCTCATGATTGTGTTTTGTCTAGAACATAGGAGAGTGATTCAATTTCTGCCTATATTATTGCTATTCGTGTTTATGCTTGTCCCTTTTGCTCCTAACTATAATCAGAGCTGGTTGCACTTTCACAACGGCTCACACTTCACACTATCCCCGTTGCAACTTATTTCGCAACATGTGGCGCAGTCAGGAAACGACCCTATCGGGTAGTACTTCAACTTCTCTGCCCCTGGGAGGGGCTCCAAGGAGCAAGGTCGCTGCTAAAACTACCTACCGGGCAATGACCAACAAATTTTCTGATGATGACACAAGCTGTCAAATGATGAGGGACCAGAACCTCAATAACTTGCTTCTACAACTGGTCATGATGCCCAACGTGAATGATTTGCCCAGAAGCAGCCCAAATCCAGGGCTAAATTTTCTCGAAAATCTGAAGACAACATGTGAGCATCTACTGAACATTTTGAACAAATTGCCTCATTCAGTTGCGATGGAAGGCTGCGAAAACTTACTGATTGTTTCTGTGCTGTCCAAGCTGACCAAGCCAATGTTCAATATACTGATGGGAAAGGTCATGAGCCGACCTCCTGATGTGAGAATAGGGCATCTCAAGCATATTCTAATGCAGCATACTGATGTGAAGAGAATGGGCAACCCAGAAGACCTCAGACCAGATCTGAAGGCGACTTCAAATGGGAACAAACGTCGAATCAAGGCATACGAGGACATCTGTCTACATGGCCCCCATGGGCAAGAAGACTGGGAACTGCCATCACAAACCAACTCATCTGCCTGCAAATCAGCCTGCAAATCAGTTGATTCAAGTGCACTACAACAAGACCCTGCCAAGACAACTTTTTCCAATTCCTGCCAAGCCAAGACAATGGCTTCAACATCTGCAGTCGTAAAGCAGCCTAGAAAGAAAGGCAAAGGTTTCAGCCGTACTACAGGCACTTCACAGGTTTGCAATCCTTGTGCATTTTGCGATGGTCAACATTTCAATGCTGCCTGTCCAACTTACAAGTCTCGGAAGGAGAGGAAGGAAATTTTGATTGAGAAGAAAAAATGCTTTCGCTGTTTCAAAGATGACCATCTAATCAATGAATGCAGAAAGCCTCCAAGGATCTGCTACAACTGCGGAACAATGGGACATCATCGACTTCTCTGCAAGGAGCCTGACAGGAGAAGTTTGCCGAATCAACAAAGGCCGTTTCAGTTTTGTTCTCAAAACAAGGCCTATCCTATCTTGAAAGCATTTGCTGAACTACTCGGTTTTCCACTGCAAAAAGAAAGACTTGCTGCAAGGAAGAAGACCTCAACTACAAAGACACCAAACACTAGTGTTCAGCATCAACATGCAAGCACCACCACTACTACTACTACGCCCTGTCATGCAGTGAACAAGGAAAATACAACAACTACTGCCATTTCTTTGGAACCAGCCAATAAATCGCCAACACCTGTCAATTCCATCTATGCCTATTCAGCAGAAGATTACCAATTTCACTTCGCAGACCAGTGACCACTATCTAACTTTTCAGGCTGGGAATGTCGTGGATTCCACGAGATTTGGTTGATTCATACTACATCAAAAGCTCATGATTGTGTTTTGTCTAGAACATAGGAGAGTGATTCAATTTCTGCCTATATTATTGCTATTCGTGTTTATGCTTGTCCCTTTTGCTCCTAACTATAATCAGAGCTGGTTGCACTTTCACAACGGCTCACACTTCACACTATCCCCGTTGCAACTTATTTCGCAACATCGGTAGATGCTTTAAAATGTTAGAAATTCGTACTTCGCCATACAACAAACTTTATACAAACTTTCCCGCCAGATCCCCCCTTTAAAGGCACGCGACGGCATCCGATGAAATTGTCCGAGTTCTCGTCATAGTCCGCGCAGTAGTAGGCCTGTTTGGTAAGCAGCACTACCGTATCCATATCATCCTCCATTTCCCCCTCCCTTTCCTCTGCCGCAGAAATTAACGCCCAACCGCCCACCAGCGTTTCCGTTTCAGGCACGAAATCTCTGCAGCATTCCTGCACCAACAGGCGAATATCTTCGTGAATTTCTTGAAGTTCTTCCTTCTTCTTCAAAGTACTGGTAACTTCGTCCACTTCGCTCGAACTGCTACCAGAATCAGTCTTATTCATTCCCAGTATGCGATCGATGGCCACCTGACGTCGAGCATCGCGCATGTGGCATAGGTAGTAGCGAGAGGCGGAGTGGTAGCCGTCGCGGAACAGACCCGCCAAATTCCGCTGACCCTCTCGCGTCACGTCTCCCTTCAGCGCCGCCGTACCCGCGTACTGCGAAGAATACAAAACACGACCGTGCACATCACAGTAGAAAGAACGCAAGAAAGCTCTAAACAAATAGTCTGGCCACTGAGAATTCGCTATGGAACTCAAGTCGTGTTGTCTAAAAAAGAGCAAGACGAATGCGGATTTTACCCCGTGCTTCATGTACTCCTATCTGCAGGAGTACATGCAAACTACGCAATACGACTTGAGTTCCATTGATTGCGAACTCTTAGCTGGCCAGATCATAGCCCCCCCCCCCCCCCCCCCAGTGCCATCAACTTTAATTTAGCCCCTACACTTTGCGGTACATATGTACGCACACACTACCTGTTGAGAAATGCTATCTCCGTTATCAGCCCACATATGAGCATGGGCTTTGAGCGCCACAGCGGACACGGGTTGCTCAGGGGGCAGGAGGCCGAGCTTGCTCAGTTGGGCCAGAAGAACGCGACGAGCCACAGCTGCCTGCACCACGTTCGTCCTAGAAACACACGTCCTGGCATCAGTCGACATTAGACCGATGGTATGAGCCGTAGGAGCCGACGGCGCTGGTTTGAAGCGGCTCCAGCTTAACCCATACTGAATGAATATGGCCCCAACGAAACTACTTTATTTTGAGCACTGAAATATGGAGCGCCAGCCAGTACATACGGTGCGCACATATGAGCACTGGTGCGGCTCTGTTCTGCACAAAGTCACTTTTGTGAAGAACAGAGATCAGAGCCGCACCAAGTGCTCACAAAGAACAGTACATAGTTGCTGTGAGGGCCATAGTCAATTTCAGCAGGCGTTCATGCCCGCCCGGCACGAGCAATGCCGCGTTCAGATTAGAGACGTACTATGTCCGACGTAAAAACATGGACAGCCACTGACTTTTTTCACGTCGGACGTACGCCTCTAATAAATCTGAATGCGGCATAATTCAATTCGGCCTGTCTGATGACTCCTAATCGTTTCGCGAATTCTCAAAACAAGTTTACAGCTTCTTCGGTATTTTACGTATCTGGTAAATACCTGTCCAAACAGTCCACGCAATTCATGCGCGCCACGCCGGATTGACGACAAACGAGCAGGCCTTTAGCGTCCAGCCACGTGAATCGCATCTGACGCAACAGCTCCACTATTTCCGGCTGTTGCAGCAGTACTGTGTCGATCTAGACATACAGACAGAGTAGGTGGCCCCTTTGTTTTCAGTAGCTAGTACGCTACACACGTAGCGAGAAACTCCCGGGGAATTCCCCGTAAGTAAGTATGTGATGAAGCCAAAAAGGCCGGTGAATTCTCCTGAAGTTTGTTACTCATCGCGTGTTGTGGAGCGTCCTAGTGTTTGATGGTGCGTGGTGACAAAACTCTCCATGAGGGAAATCCATCCTATGGGAATATCACCAGTCATCAAGGTTTTGTTTCTCACGCGTAAGAACGAAGAAACAGAGGCAGAGGTAATGCCGAGGTACATTTTTGAAAGCCATGTTTCGAATGGGGGTAAAACCATCAACAAGACGTGTACGGATTTCCCTGCATTGGCAGCGGTTTTGCCCACGCTACCCGTACATAATGAATGTGTACATACATACCTTTTCCATTCGCATCCCACGACATTGATCGTGAAAATCGAAGGTGGCGTACACCACAGCGCTAGAGTCCAGCTCCAAAGCGTGATCCAAAAATGCAACCCCCAGCTCCGATTCTCTTCCACTTTGATCCAACAGGTTCAACATCAGCAACTGCTCGCCATACCGCGTCAGCAGCGTTTGGATATGCTGACGAAATACCGGCATGCTTTCCTCTTTCGTCTTGTATAGGCGGGGCGGGGGACGATACTTGTAGCCGACTTGACGCCAGAATAAGGGTACGGAACCACGAATCTATGGTAAAAAGTGCGGGGTAATTTGGGCAAGATTGCAATAGGTAGGGTATGTGGGGTAAACCCGCCATGGGGTAAACCCGGCCACCTAAGCTTCTTTGAACCTGTTGTTTCAGCAAATGATGAACCAAATAGCTCATTTTGAGAGGAGAGTTCGAGGAATCGACTGATATAACATTTGTCTCTATCGCTCCATTGTTTGGTGAGCTCTGAAAGTAAGGTGGCCGGATTTTACCATGGCCGGGTTTACCCCATAGTAACCTATACTAACTTTTGGTGGAATTTGGTAAACTTTACGTCCACTGAAAAGAATGCGAAAATCTCCCTCTCCTCCATAAATCTAGCCTCGAAAAAACACCGCATTCCTTCAGTGAAGTAACTCTCGTCTCTATCATGTCCCATTCACAGCGGAGACATGCGCCGGGCGTACGCTCGGCGTGTTCGTCCATGGTTCCGCAGGTCCACACTCCACATACAATACGCAGATGCATGGCTAGCCAAAGAAGTACCGGGCGTACGTCAAGCGCATTGCCCCCATGTGAATGAACCATCACGCCGCGATACCTGCACAAACGAGATACAGTGGCCTTCGCAGCTCAGTATCTGTTCCGATTCCACAAAATTGGCGCACGCAGCCTGTTCGTCTATGCCTCGTTTGATGTACCGGGTGCCTGCCCGGTCTACGCTGCGTCTCGATACCAGTAGCAAATCAGCCCGGTGATCACTACCACCACAAAAAGTCAACGACCGTTCCACTCCTACAAACCCCTGAATCACTGGAACTATCCAATCATAAGCCGCCGGATGGGCGGAGCTGAGCAGATCAGCCAATAGCCATCGATTCCAAAAGAAACGTTCATCGATCTTGTCCAATAAGGAAGCAGAGGACTGCTGCTCTTCATGTTCCGCTAATCTCTGCAGGGAATTGGTTAGGTCGGCACCAGAGGGACAGAAATAAAAGGATCGATAGTCGTTGAACAGTCTTAACAGTTCGTCCAGCAGTTTTCTGTTGGATCGTTCGTCCAATATATCATCATTAAAGGGGGACTCTGGCGGGAAATTAGTATGGAGAAGTCAAGGTTCCTATTTTTACATTTCAAGGCACCAACATGTGTAAAATTTCATCCTTTTGATCTAAACCCATGTTTGAGCCGATTTTGCCTCGGTGATGCAGGGAACCAGTTAGGAAGCGGATTTCGCAACATTTTGGCCTATTTCGCGTGCATTTTAACTGGTTCCCTGCTTAATAGAGGCAAAATTGACTCCTAGGCATGGGATAGACCGAAAGAGGATGAAATTTTCCACAGGTAGGTGCCTTCAAATATGAGAAATTCGACATTTGCCTCCCCATACAAACTTTCTTGCCAGATCCCCCTTTAACAGTGTTGTCTCGGTGGCTGTAGTTGGCGTCGTTGGACTCATTGTTGCTTGCTTTCGCAGCCATCTGTGTCATAGCACGCAGCGACCCCACAGTTCCCTTCATCACTTTCTTCGGTCCCTTTTGCAGCAACGATAAACTCGCAGTGGTTGACGGAGCACCGTTGTTACCATTCTTGAAATTAAAACTGCTCGACGTGCTATTGTTGACGTGCTCGCTACACTTTGGCAAGGCGCAATGGCCGTTAAAAGCACCAATTTCCGTGGCAAGAGTGGCAGATGTAGTCAGGGGAAAGGCGTGGACAATGTCCACTCTGTGTATTGCTGCAGTATATTGGTCATTTATGGAAGCCGTGCTGAAGAAAGGATGGCTGGCTACTTGCCTGCTTCCACTGACCACCAGAAGTACGGGTACATCGGATGACGAGTGGGCTGGCAATTTGCCCAACAAACAGCTGATCAGACCCAAACAACGGGGATGCTTCAAGTTGCAAATTGTAGATGCTAAAAATAGAAACAGACCCACGGTTATCAAAGTTATATTGTCTGGTAGAAGCACTAAACTGTGGTACGTACGCAAATACGAATGTACAACTTACATATGGTACAACCTAACCTACCATGCGCAGAAGATAGGTACGTACGTACGTGTGTGCTGAGGTAAGAATGTTTGAAGGTCCATTCACAACGAAGACATGCGTTGGACTTACGCTTGACTTGTCCATGGCATACTGTGCATGCAAAATCATGGTCAGCCATGGATACGCCGAGCGTAGGCCAAGCGCACACCCTCCAATGTGAATGAGACTTGATCGTGCATTTAGCGGCTGACAGATCATGGAAAACGAATAATTTAGAGGAAAGCAGGAAAGAAAACGCGGTCCCCCATTACGCAAATGAAAAATCAATAGGTTGAGTTTTCACATTTTCAGCACAGCATGACAAGAAGACATTAGGATTTGGCCAAACTTACACAGCTAACAAAACGCGAACGTCTAAACGAGAGTACATACCTACAGTATACCCTTTCATGTTGCCTACAGGATAAACATTTACAGTAGCTAGACTTGAAAACTGCCTATTACATGGTTATGTACGTACACCACACAGACCTAACGCATGCACAAAATTGAATTTGCAGTCCTGTAGCTAGCACGTCATAAAGGTGATACAAACAAAACACCTAGAAAACTAGGCAGGTTCATTCACATCCGAGACATGCGCTGGGCGTATGCTCGGCGTGTCCTTGACTGATAAATGCAAGGGCATGGACAGCCATAAATACACCGAGCGCATTTCCTTCAAATGTGAATGACCCTTGAACGTCCGCTATCAAGAATTCATAACGGCATCAATCCGCAATACCTATCCGTGCAGCACACGTATCCGCAGCATGAATGTATAACAACAGTACATAGGCTACATTCATACTGTTAGTTTGCAATAGTGCAGTCGTTCTGTGCTCACAATACACGTTGAAAAAATACTTCAATAGTACCAAAAATATATAACACCTGTATTTATAACCCAATAAAGGGTGTTAGGCTATATATTTTTGATAGTACCTTCCACAAGCGTGAGGGCACCAGATCTCTTGCAGCAATGTACGGCAGTGCCCTGTCTCGTCTGATCGCCCAATATCATGTAACAATCGTCAGATTCAATCAATTCCATATTCAATCAATGGTCTGCCTACAAAACAAAAAACAATATTTCTGATAACTTTACTTGGCAATTGGGCGATAGAGGTGTAGAAAACAGCTTGGCCTATTTGCATTGCAGGCTGCAATGTTCGGCCAAACTCGCAAAACAACACGGTAGTCACGGCGCCATGGCCATTAGATCGAGCAAGCTAGCAGCTGTATTTATTTCCATTATGTCCTTACACGGACTTCTAGAGAGCTTAGGCGGACATAGGAGTCCACGAATTTATTTTTTTTGTGCGAGCATCGGGGGTGAGATTCTGAACGAAACGGCTATCTTTCAACACGCGGGAGTTCAAACTGGGGATCTTCTGAGTGAGATATCTCAGCGCATGCTCCACAGAAAAAGATGCGGTTTTTTGGAGAAGAAAGGAAAACGATTTCTGCATCATACTCTTCACTGATAATTGATCTTGACAAATGTTCTTTATATGTTTCTTTGCTCAGGAACGAGCAAGCATGAAATGACGAAGGTCAAAAAGCTGTCCAGTGGATCATCCAACTTTCTACTTTGCACTATATTCTTCTTCTCAATATAACTGTTTGGATAGGTGATTTGTGATGTGTGAAATTGGTCTTGTTACATGCTGCTTTTCTTCATTCACACTGGATCATTGTACACAAACACACATCCAGTGGATCATGGTACACAAATTATGTCAGGTGGTGTTTGGCCAAGATCAATGGGTACCCCCCCCCCCCCCGACCATCAGAATTGCATTAGAATTGGTCCAAAGGCTGGACCCCCACCATCAGCATCAGAGGTAGCCCACTGGACAGGCCAGTAGTCAGTACTTGCGTATGTATATGTATGTATGCACTGTATTGTATGAATGCATGTAGGTATGATACACATATAGTATGTATGGTACAGTACATACACCGCCCACATACAGTATGTATGGTACAGTACATACACCACAGTCAGCATCAGAATATTGATCTCAGTGCTGACCCCCCCCTCCCCACCATCAGACTGACATCAGAGGCTGGGCCATGGGGTTCCCCCTCCCCTACCACCTGAGGTAATTTGTGTATTTATTCGTATGATAACATACATAACAAAGCTCGTTCAAAGCCAGTTTTGCGCTGTCGTGTTCAGGAATGTAAATGCTGTCCTATGTTCCACACGTTATGTATGTGCATAGACTCCCACCTGATGCTCAGTATCAAAATAGAGTGCTATGTCCGTGTAACCTCTAGAAGTCTGTGGTCCTTATCATGACGCGTCGCTTTCGCTTATGTCGCGTGTCGGTCGGCATCGCCCAAGGACTCCTGAATGCTTAGGAGCCCCGAAGCATCTAGGAGTCCTTGGGGGTAGCCGTCGGCAACATCGAAGCGCATAAGAGCGGATCGGGGCAGGGGCACCCAATATCTGTAAGGCATCTTGGTTTATTTAGGGGCGCAACAGTATAAAAATTTTTCCCACCTGCAGTTTACATTTGCAGTGGCAAAACAATGAATGAGGAATAATTTTACACTGACAATGACTCTGATATCTTATAATGATGTTGGTTTCCGCTGATGTTTTTTATGCTATTATCTGCATTGATATTAGCATTGACATTGATGTTTGTATTGGCATTCACGCTGTGTTTACGCTGGAAAAACTTTGACATTCAGCGTCCATTACAAACAAGAGATGACTGATGCCACGTTCACAACAGACGCTGAATGCCAGCTTTTGCGCTGGGTTACCGCCATCATCAATGCAGCATCAATGCGAATGCTGACATCAATGGCAACCCAGATATTTTTACAACAGCGTAAAACTTTTTCATATTTGTAGATCACATCTAGAGCGACAAAACAATGAAGGAAGAACGCGGTTGAAAATGATTTTAGAGCAAGGATTTTTAGACCATCAATGACAGCGATATTTCATGATGATGTGATGATGTTTTCCCGCCAATGTTTACGCTAATATCTGTTGACGTCAACGTCGGCGTTCACGTTGACGCTGCGTTGACGCTGGCAGTAATGCAGCCCAAAAGTGGCGTTCCGCGTCTGTTGTGAACCCTCTCTTACCTATTCGTTTCGTGCAGTGACCTCTTTCCGTGCCTGTGCCTTAGCCGGCTTCTAGAAGCGGAACGACCGACACCGATACCGACCGGCGACGGACGAAAAAAGAAAAAACACGAAAAAGAAAGAAAAAATCCACGCAGTTAGGATTCACGTCGAATTGCGCATGCGCAGGGACGCGCAGTTTTTTTGAGGAACCGGAGGCGTATGCACGGCTGGGTTCATGTTAGTACCTGAATACGTCCACGTCCAATTTTGATCGTACAAATTTGCTGCCATGGTAAGCGTTGCCATTTTCTGTTATCGCATGCCATCATGCGTACGCACGTACGTACGTGCTTGTTTGTTGGTTTTGTACAGGACTGACAGTGCTGATTGTTGACTTATATGATCGCTGGTCGATGAAAAGATAAATTATGGAAACGTCAGAAAATAGCAATAACAACAATAACAAGTCGAAGCTGAGCCAAATACAAATTACCGGTAAGAAGGGTATAATTTTGAGTTTTTGTTTCTGTCTTTTCACGCCTCCTTTCTTTATCACCTGTTATCATGCACTCTACGTACTTTTGAAGTACACCCATATTTTTCAGTAATATCGGCAAAACTGAACGGAAACACAGTATTAAAACCGGATGTGTACGTTGAGCTAGTGGTAGATTCAAACCCATCTAAACGCACCAGTGTACAAAAGAAAAACAACGCGCCGCAATGGAAGGAGAATTTCACTGTGTAAGGCCTACTACTTTTTGTCAAATGCGAAGAAGGTAGTGCGGGGTAATTTTGGCAATCTTTATTCTATTGTGATTTTGAAGGGGGTGATCATCACCAATTTGAGTGGCCCGAATTACCCCCTACCCCCTCTGCCAGAATTACACCGCACTGCGTTTATCATAACAGGCACAGTTTTTACTATTAACCAGCTCCGTAAGGCCCTGACCCGCAGGGCCCGCGGGTCACCCGAGGGTCACCCGAGGGTCACCCGAGGGTCAACCGCGGGTCACCCGAGGGTCACCCGAGGGTCACCCGCGGGTCACCCGGAACCGAATAGAAGCGCCGGCGGAAAAGAAGAAAATTATTGATCCAACCAATGACTGCGGGCGACCCTCGGGTGACCCGCGGGTGACCCTCGGGTGACCCGCGGGTGACCCTCGGGTGACCCGCGGGTGACCCTCGGGTGACCCGCGGGGGACCCGCGGGTGACCCGCGGGTGACCCGCGGGTGACCCTCGGGTGACCCGCGGGCCCTGCGGGTCAGGGCCTTACGGAGCTGGTTAATTGTCGTCGTGCAACGATTTCTGTATTTTTCAACGGCTAGGAATCATACTGTATTTGTTGTGAAAAAGTGTTTTCTTTTCAGTCTTGTTTCCGACGTGTCTCAATTGGATTTTCGGGTTTTCGGAAAAGCGAAAATTTTCGACGATTTTCTCATCGGACAAAAAATCGTGCGCGTATCCCACCTGCTGAAGGATTACAGCACGGGAAAATGTATGTGAACCAGCTCTAACTACCGTTTACGGGGTGCTACACACGATTTTCTGCACAATCTGAAGGGGCGTTCACATTGGAGGGAAATATGCTCGGCGTACGCCTGGCATAGTATCCATGGTTGTCCATACCTTCATAATACGCCGAGCCATAGAATGGATACAGCCAGCGAACGCCGAGCGCATATGTATATCTCTATGTGAATAAACCTTGATGTGTATTGTGTTGACTTTGCTTGCAGTCAACAATCAGAAGCTCATGATTCCCCTAACCGGAAAAGATAACGTGAAAGTCGGTGAACTAAAAATAGCCCTCAATGGAACGGTTGTTAGGAGTAGCAATGGGCCACGAACATGTAAGAGCTGTAGTTATTATTTTATTTTCAGAAATAGCAAAGTACGGGGTAATTTGGTCCTGTAATACTGCGGATTTTTGGTCAAGTTTTGCGGCCCGAATTACTCCGAATTTTTTACGTAACGGTGTGCGTGTTCTACGTATGTAACACGTGGGAATTTGTATTTTTAGCCGGAGGTGTGGTTCAAAACGGCTCAGCTTTGACCAATGGCGACATGTCAGGTGACAATGCTACTGGAGACGAAACTGCACAAAGCACGGAACAAAGAGATGATGAACCCAGCTCCAGTCATGGTTAGCTATATAGAAACCACAATGCGCACGCTTTTTGTTGCGCTGAATCCCAGAATTTACGATATGCGGTAACGCGATTGGGTTGGTCGATAACAACCCCGCGGTATTTAGTGAAAGTTTGTATCGGTACCTGCGGGGTCGTCGACCTTGTTCAATCTTCTGGGAGCGAAAAAGGAGCGAGTGAAAAGAAGAATTGACAACAAATGACGTCGACGACCCCGCAGACACCGATCCGAACTTTCACTAAGTACCGTGGGGTCGCTATCGACCAGCCCAATCGCGTTACCGCATATCGTAAATAATTTTCCCCCACTGGATGTGTGTTTCACAGCAGGCGACGCCTCCCTATCTGCGACCGGCGCGCCGTCCTCCTCGTCTAGTCGTAAAAGCAGCAGCAAATCCACGCCACCCAGCGTCCCGCCTCGACCCAAGGGGAAGACGAAGAAAAAGGAGAGTACCTCTTCGTCTCCAGCAGCAGGAGGGGGCGACAACGCGCCCCCCTCCGCTAGTCATCAAAACAGCAACACATCCACAGGAGATGCAACACCTACGACGGGAGAAACAGGAGGGAGCTCGGGGAAAGCGGGTAAGAGGTTTTGGCTACGGGTAGACTGGGGTAATTCGGGTAATTTCAATCGGGTAGACGCAACGACTACGACGGCAGAAACAGGAGGCGGGGGAGAGAGCGCGTCCTTGGCAGGAATCGAACCCTCGCTCCCCGTTTGTCGTCGTCGATACAACTGCGCCACCGGCGCGGACCGCTCACAGAGCTGAAAGCCTGCTTTTCTAGGTCGAGACACTATGCTGCCGGCGGCGGCGCAGCGTTCCGCGTCCCAGGACGGGCCGGAGGCGCAGCTGCCCGAGGGCTGGGAGCTGCGCTACGACCAGTTCGGCCGCAAGTACTTCGTGGACCACAACACCAAGAGCACGACCTGGGAGCGGCCGAGCAGCGCGGCCCTGCCGCAGGGCTGGGAGATGCGCCGGGACCCGCGCGGCCGCGTTTACTACGTGGACCACAACACGCGCACCACCACCTGGCAACGACCCACTGCAGACATGCTGCAGGCCCACCGGGAGTGGCAGAGCAACAGGGACTCGGCCATGCACGCCTGGCAACAACGATTCCTCTATGTGAGTGCGCTGTTAGTTTACGAAACGTACGCTATTTTCTGAGAGAGAAATGTGTCAGTTTCACTCGCCCAGATATCAGAATGCAAATACCGTATTTACCGGTGCATAGCCCCATGGGGGTATGCAAAAATTGAGAGGTCCCATATGGGGGTATGCATGGGGGGTTATGCATTGGGGGGGGGTATGTTTTTGAGAGGTGCGCAGAGGCATTTTTTTAGGTCAAAAGCACGTGTTTTAGGGCATAATTGAGGTCAAAACACGGTCCTTCTAGTACAATACATCCCCAAGAAGGCTTATAGGCATCTTAGCTTGGTGTGGGAGTGGCTATGGGTACTATATGACCAGCTTACATAGGTAGGTTCAGGTACTAAACTGTACAGTACATATGGGGGTATGCATAGGGGGGTTATGCATTGGGCATTTTTTATGTTTTGCCAATATGGGGGTATGCATTGGGGGGGGGGGGGGGGGGTGGTTATGCATTGGGGGGGGGGGGGGTTATCTACCGGTAAATACGGTAGTGTTCATTCGTACAATTCGAGTGTGTGTGTGTGGTGCGTTTTGTTTTGTAGCCAAACAATCCGTTGGTGAGCGAAGACGATCCCTTAGGCCCTCTACCGGAGGGATGGGAAAAGCGCTGCGACCCAAACACAGGCCGCACCTACTTCGTTAATCACCTCAATCGGATCACACAGTGGGAGGATCCTCGAACACAGGGGTACGGTACGGTACACTAGTATCCACTGCTTGCGTAGTATGTTGTCGCTGGTCAGTTGGTACTGTAGCGTGAATATTGTGTTCTCACGTGCCTGCCGTCATGTTAAGGGTATCGGATAAACCACTTCCCGAAGGCTGGGAAATGCGCTTCACAGAGCAAGGCGTTCCTTTCTTTATCGACCACAACACAAAATCCACCACCTACAATGATCCACGAACGGGGAAGCCTGTGGGGTAAGCTCTAGCTCATTCATTCAAATTTTCTTTTGTTTGGTTGATACAGTATGGGATAGTTTGTAGAAAGGTTGTGATGTTGTTCGTTTCAGTCCCTTGGGCATGTACGGTGTGCCAACGACGCTTGAGAAGGGGTTTCGTTGGAAAATTGCACAGTTCAGATATCTATGCTTGGTAAGCCTACGTAGGTCATACAACGTGCTCCATTTATTACCCACAGGGCTATGTCGCTACACGTACTGACTCTGCATCAATACTAATAAGAAATTACACTACTGTATTTATTTATGTTGTTTCTTCTAGTCGAATAGCGTTCCGAATCACGTGAAAATCACGGTGTCAAGGACAAACTTATTCGAGGATTCCTTTCAAGAGGTTTGTTGCCGTCTTGTTTATGTATCCATTAGTTACTTGCGCGTTTCGGGACGTGCTAGGATGGATACCTGCCTGCTTTGATTTGCGAAAGTAGATAATTCATTCGATTATTCCAGACTTTCGCAAAAGGGTCAGATATCCACGTACCTCCCGTAACAGCGCAAGTAGTGAGTATGTGCTGTTCAGCCTTGTTTGTCTACGTACACACACGTATGGTTTGCTTGTGGTTGTCTCAGGTGATGAGAAAGCAAGCGGTGGACTTGCGTCGACGCCTTTACATTCAGTTCAGAGGGGAGGAAGGCTTGGATTATGGCGGAGTTGCTAGGTAAGTAAAATGTGTAGGGTACTGTGGACGTGTGGGGTAAACCCGGCCTCGGAGTAAACCCGGCCATCTAAGCCCCTTTGAACTTGCTGTTTCAGCAAGTGATGAACTAAATTCAAAGAGCTCATTTGAAATAGGAGAGTTGAGATATGCAGCCCTGAAACTAATGTGGTCAGACTTTCCCATGGCCGGGTTTACCCCAAGTACCCTACTACTTATGGTGCGCTACTACGCGTACATATTCCAGCGTACGCTCACTAATGCGCACGGCGTATTGTATGAGATAAATTCCTCTTTAAATGGCCGATTACCAATGCAAATCTGCCAGTGTGGGCTAGCGGAGGCCTCTACAATTGTGTACCCAACACACCCCCACACAGACATCGGCACGGTTTCCAGGACAGACATCGGCACGGTTTCCAGGGTGGGGGTCTGTCAATGGGGTTATGCTGGAGCAGAAATATGGGGGCTGCCGCAATCTGTAACATACCCCCAAAAATTACCAACACACCCCCCCCCCCCCAAATTTCACTGAAATGGGTCTGTACTATACTGTACGTAACAAATTTTTACTGTACAGGGAGTGGTTTTTCCTGTTGTCTCACGAAGTTCTCAATCCGATGTACTGTCTGTTCATGTACGCCGGCAACAACTACAGTCTGCAGATCAATCCCGCCTCATTCGTCAACCCTGACCACCTCAAATACTTCGAATTTATTGGACGCTTCATAGCCATGGTAGGTTTCTTGCGCGTATCATGAAAGCAGGTGGGTGCCTGTCTACTGTATGTACGGAGTAGAGTATAGTCTAGCCAGTAGGAGTTGGTAGTTGGACTTGCACGCTGTTCCGCTACTGTCTTCTCAGCTGCGCACAGCACACCGACGACCGGAGCACCGATATGCCATGTACTCCTGAAATTTATATACTAAACTATATAGGAGTTCGGATTATGGCGATCGTAAAACGAGAAACGCAAAACTCAAAAGTGGAACGGCCAACCCCTACTGGCCAGACTATAGTACGGCGTACGCAGGACTAGATGGAACAGTCCTTAGCGCGGCGGGTACTCTATTAAGAGATTTGAGCACAAGAGAAGAAATTTGAAAAATTGCGTTCTGCGCTGCGTGTTCGACTCACGCACTGGCCGCCCAATTTTTCAAATTTCTTCTCTTGTGCTCAAATCTCTTAATATAGTACGGCGTAGTTCAGGCCACGGATGGAGTAGCATGGGGTAAAATCTTGCTTGTTTTGCAGGCATTATTCCACGGCAAGTTTATCTATAGTGGATTTACGATGCCGTTTTACAAGAAGATGCTCAACAAGAAGCTGGCCATCAAGGACTTGGAGTCTGTAGATCCCGAATTTTACAACTCCATCACCTGGATACGGTAGGCAATGCAGTCTTTCTTAACACATACCGCACCCAGGCGTCCTTGTTCTCAACAAGTCGCTCAGCTGTTGTCGGTTTGTTGTGCGTTTGTTGACGACGAATTTATGGGTAATGTCGGTTTGTTGACTTGTTGACAATAATTACGGCTTGGCGCGGTATGCGTTAAAGGATAATGTAGATCTCGGGAATGGCACAGCACGTACGTAAGTAAGGTTCACCTCACTAGTTACGTCCATTCCATCTTTTGTATATTTGTTGCAGTGACAACGATGTTGAGGAATCGGAGATGGAGCTGTACTTTGTGGTGGACTATGAGCTGTTAGGCGAGATTCAGACGCACGAACTGAAGGAAGGAGGCACGGATATCAAAGTGACGGAGGAAAACAAGGAAGAATATATCAAGTGAGACAGGCTTACGTATTATTTATTCCTTCTGACGATAATTGAACTTCCGTATTTTTGGGTGTTGCTTATCCCCCCTGTGTATATATCCCCCAGTGTATAACCCCCCATCAGACCCCTTGATTTTTGTATAGCCCCGGGGCTATACATACACCCAAAAATATGGTACACAAAACAGTTGTGTCAGTAAACTGGACGGAAATTCTTGGTACAGTATATGCATTCGATCTGCTGTGTTGTTGTAATTGCAGTCTGTTGCTGGAGTGGCGCTTCGATCGCGGTGTTCAGGAGCAGACCAAGGCCTTTTTCACCGGCTTCAGCTCCGTCTTCCCAGTGGAGTGGCTGCAGTATTTCGACGAAAGGGAGTTGGAGGTATGCACTAGTGGGCTACACACGTGGCGAGTAAACTCACGGTGAATTGTGAACTTCCGACTTTCATTTTTTGTGTAGAACATTCTCACTTGCTCCCAAGCGCAAAATTTTTCTCACCTGTTCACACGATGACGGTGAGTTCACCGGACTCCCTATGCTTCATCGCATACTTACGGGGAATTCCCCGTGAATGTACTCACCTCGTGTGTAGCGCACTACTGTGTACTACTGTGTAAATTGTGTGACTGAGGTCATCCGGGTGTGTAGTCAAATGGTAAAGGCGCTCGCCTGGAAAGAGAGAGGTCCAGGGTTCGATTCCCTGGCACATCTGGCGAATTTTCCTTCTCGACTACTGCGCTCTATCAGTTGCTCTTTGTAGCTAAATGGATGAAACAGTACTATACTGAGCAGACGTGGGTCTGGGGGTGAGGGGGTATGTTGAACGCACCCCCACCCCTACCTCTACATTCCCCATCCGTACCCTTAGAAAAAAGCCGTACCCCCACTTTTGACCTCTTGCATACCCCACCCTGTAACCCGTGCCCACGTCTGTATACTCTAACATGTGTTTCTCTCTAGCTGTTACTCTGCGGTATGCAAGACATAGACGTCGATGATTGGCAACGAAATACCGTCTATCGTCACTACACGCCCGCCAGTCGGCAAGTTCAATGGTTTTGGCAGGTGAGTAGAGTAGTGTGTGTGTACACAACACTGCATGCGTATGTGGTATACGTCAGTGTAAGGTATCAGACGTAAACTTTATTGCACAATCTACGGAATCGATTTTTTCTATTGTTATTGACCAAAGGTATTTATGTACGTACCAACGTACGGAGACAGGCGCGCGCGTATTTTCTTGAATCTACTACGCATGTTTGTTTTCGTGTGACGTACATTAGTACGTTCATTGCATACGTACGAGTTGGGTGATGATTGTCTTTGTCTGTTTAGTTTGTTCGCAATCTGGACAACGAGAAGAAGGCGAGAATGCTGCAGTTTGTAGCCGGAACCTGTCGAGTTCCCGTCGGCGGATTCGCGGAGCTCATGGGTACGTGTTAAGCAGCATATAGGGTAGCGTGGGGTAAAACCGCCCATGGGGGGAAATCCGCCCACATATGGCGCTTTTGCCCCCATTCAAAACATGGCTCTCGAAAATGTATCTCGGGACACTTCTGCCTCTGTTTCTTTCTTCCTAGCCATAACTTGACAACCTAAAATATGGCCTGATGGGGGTGAAAGCGCCATAGTAGGCGGATTTTACCCCATGGGCGGTTTTACCCCACGCTACCCCTAGGGGTTAATTACATAATCACATACCGCGATCTGGCATGACGAAAAATATAATATGGGTGTTGTCGGTGGTTTGTTGTCGGTTTGTTGACGAACGGACAATAAAACCGACAACAGCTGAACGACTTGTTGCCAACAATGACGCCAGGTCGCGGTATGTGTTAAAGAAGGGTAACGAGGGTAATTCTGTACCTATCCAAATGCTGACTGAAGATCACGGAGAAAATGGTGAAGCGAGGGAGGGAAACTTGTCTAAAATGTAATTGTTGCTGGCCCAATTTACCCACCACTACCCAGTTAAACAAATGACGCATTTGAGTCTCACGCAGTGTACAGTATGTACAGCATGCGTCCTCAAACGTACGCATACTTCGCGCAAGACTGGCTACTAAAACTCTGATGCCAGCTCTGCGCTGCTATAATGCGTGCAAACAACTTTTGCGTACTTATGTACGTACATACGCGTGCTTATATGTAGGTATGTACGTATAGTAGCGTCTAGCGTGTATGTACGTACGTACCAACGCACACGAAGAAATCAATCAACACGCATGAGTGCGATAAAAGCGTCGCGTCGTCAGATGATGATAGATAGATAGATAGGGAAGGGTGTATGTAGTAGCGTAGGGAGTGTGTATTGAACGGTTGTTTCATAATAATAGGCTACCGCCAGGCACAAACAATACGACAGTCGCACGTACAAGATTAAGACTTCTATTCGTTCATCTGTAACTGCGTCCCTTTTATCTATTGAATAGACGCAATGTCTAATAAGGGTGGCATTGAATGAATACTATGGGGAGCAAGAAAGAAAGAAAGAGGGTAGGGTGGGGTGGGAATCGAACCCCCTGGTTCCTCATTCCTGGATCACGCTAGGTGCTTCCGCATAGGCCGAGGAAAGCAGATATGAGAATGAATAGGGTAGAGTGGGATAATTCCGACGACGTAATTAGCACGGTATGGAAAGGAGAAATTATGTGACTGAGAACTATCAAAAGGGGAATTGGCATTTGAATAGGGTAGAGTGGGATAATTCCGACGACGTAATAGCACGGTATGGAAAGGGGAAATTATGTGACTGAGAACTATCAAAAGGGGAATTATCAAAAGGGGAAAGTGTGTGGCTGCGGTCATACAGATGTGTACTACAATGCCTAGTAGGGCACTCGCCCGGAACGCGAGAGGTCCAGGGTTCGATTCCCTGGCGCATCTGGGCAAATTTTCCTTCTCGATGAGATGTGCAGAGCTCTGTTTTATGGGCATGTCACATTCTTACTTACCCTTCGTCGGTATACCTGTCCATTTGGTTTGATTTACCAATACAGATTCTTGCTTTTTTGCTTGTTGTTACAGGCAGCAACGGTCCGCAGCTGTTCTGCATCGAGCGGGTGGGCAGGGAGAATTGGCTGCCGCGCAGTCACACCTGCTTCAATCGGCTCGACCTTCCGCCCTACAAGAGCTATGAGCAACTCGCCGAGAAGCTCACCAAAGCAATAGAGGAGACGGAAGGCTTCGGCAACGAGTAGTTTAAGCGTATCGGATTTATGTGTACCTGCAAGAGTGTCACACACATTCTGCTATAGTCTGGCCAATAGCAGTTGACACTTGGACTCAAGGCGAGTTGCGTCGTTTGCATGTACTTCTGCTAAATAGGAGTACACGAAGCGTGGACAGAAATCCGCATTTGTAAATTTATTTTACGTAACACACCTTGAGTCCAAGTGCCAACTGCTATTGGCCAGACTATAATCTTGACTGCGGGCTGGCTACTGCTTCCTACTCTACTGTGTATGTACAGTCTGTGTGTGTGTGTCGTTGTCGTCTCTCCCGCTTTGTGGTAGTTAGGATAGGTAACTTCTTTTCAGAAACATATACGTAAAGTGCTCTCGGTGGATCGTAATTTATTTCGGAGCTTTCGATTGTAAATTAGGCCTACTACCGATTTTTTGTAATTTGTGCTGCATGGCAAGCAATGTACAGTAGTTATAACTGAAATGTGCAACGGACATTTATGATGTGGTATATGTTCGTTTGCACGTAGCTAACAGAGGAGGTACTGTAATTAGTAAACTGTGGAACTCAAAAGTATTTTATGTGCGTCTGTACCGCACGTGTGTGTACTATGTTACGTTCTTTTCAAGACACGATGCCACTGTTCTGTGTATATCTTTGCTCTGATGGCCTTGAGGGAAAGGTTATAGACGTGTGAGCGTGTATTCTTGTGTGTACGTACGTACCTTTGTGATGTACATAGGACGACAAGGTTGAGTAGGGAGGTCACGTACTGTGATAGAGACAGGAAGGAAGGGCAAAAGTGAGTGAAACGAAACGAAGACACAGTAACAGATGGAAGGTGTTTCCTGTGGGGCAGTATTTTATTAGAATCAATGAGCGTGCATACATATTGGAGTTATGTGTATATTTTCTGGTCTAGTGTTTACTGTGCTGTTCCTCTCTGTCTTTACTGATTTTAGCGATTACGCCTGATAGTTTGAAAAAAGTTTTCATTGTTTTCTACCATCGCCATCTATGTGATATGTATTGTACCCATACTGCTACTCCTGATTAGTGCGTAAAATGTACTAAGTGTGAATTAGTTTTCTTTTCTCTTTTCTTCGCGCGTGTACACTATGAGTACCAAAAGTAGTCTACTACTATCGCTTTGAAGCTGCGTACTTGTGCACATGTGTTTGGTACCAACTCAAACGTATACTTATGCATAGCCAGCAGTATACAGGGGCTTCAGAGGTATGTGGAATAGACTATTTTTAACACAGGATGATTGAAGCTATATTTCACTTTTAGCTGTTACAGCTAAATCGTAAGGCATAGGCTCTATACGTCGTGTACGTCATGCTTATCATACCCATTTATGCATATTTATACCCCTATTTTCGGTGTGTCGATTTGGGCAGTAAAGAAATTAGCTGATATTTGGTGTCTTTTGATATGTGTGAACAAGCGCTACATATGCGCTGCTAATGTGGTTTCCTGTCACATTGCTCTCACTATGTTTGCAGCCATAAATGGGTGAAAAATTTTCAGCTTTGTGGTTCAAGCCTTTGTGATCTTTCGTCGCATTAGTGATGCAGCGATATTCCTGTCTTCTGCTGAGTGCCTTAGTCGCCCTAGTGGTAAGGAAAATTCTAACGTACTGTAACCTAATTTTACCGCTACTTGTCTCATCAAGCGTAGCAACGGGTTTACCTCACACTGTAGCTGCTTGCACTGTTGTACTGTACCGTACTAATTTAGGGTAAGTAGGGTACTGTGGGGTAAACCTGGACATCTAGTAATGCTAGTATATCTCAGGAGCCATACGACCGATTGAGACAAGTACTAAATAGTATTCTACCAATCGATTCCTTGAACTCTCCTCTTTCAAATGAACTGCCACGTTCATCATTTGCTGAAGCGGCAAGTTCAGAAAGGCTTAGGTGTCCGGGTTTACCCCGTGTCCGGTTTACCCCACACTACCCTACCTTTTCTAGGCGTGTGACGATGAAGCATTGGTGACGAACCAAGTCTATTTTGACATCGAGATCGGCGGCAGCGCGGCGGGTCGTATCGTGATTGGCCTGTTCGGCAAAGTTGTGCCTCTAACAGTGGAGAATTTTGTGGCCTTGGCGACAGGCAGCAAAGGCTTCGGCTACAAAGGATCCAAATTTCATCGGGTCATTGAGAGCTTCATGATTCAAGGTACAGTACGTACTCACTGTATGTTTGCTTGCAGTATCTGTGAGTACACTAGGCTAGTTGTATGCAGGGTTGTGAGGAGAGAAGCAGTCTGAAAATTGGGCAGCCAGTGCGTGAGTCGAACACGCAGCGCAGTACGGGATTACGCCCCTCTTAGCGCACGACCCCATCTGACTGCACAGCTCAATTTCTCAAACTTCCCCTCTTGTACTTCCTCACTGGGCTTGTTCACGCTCTTTTATTGACCGCACAGACTTGCGGTCTGTGCAGTCAGATGGGGACGTACTTACGCTAAGAGGCAGAGGGGCGTAATCCCGTACCGCGCTGCGTGTTCGACTCACGCACTGGCTGCACCCATAGTTCGGTAACGCAAATAGCAAATAGGCCTACACCAAATTTCGTTTGGGTTGGGTTGGTTTGGTCTCCTAACTTGTCCATTTGCTTTACTATGCCAAAATAAAGATTCTTGTCGTGGATTTCACAGTGCTATGTTTACGTAACGTATGTACCTAAGTACGTACAGTACAGTACAGTAGGTGCGATGTTCCAGGCGGTGATTTTACGAATCACGACGGCACCGGCGGCAAGAGTATCTGGGGGGAGAAGTTTAAGGACGAGAACTTCAAGCTGAGCCACTACGGCGCGGGCTGGCTGAGTATGGCCAACGCCGGACCCGATACCAACGGCTCCCAGTTCTTCATCACCACCGTTAAAACGCCGTGGCTGGACGGTCGACACGTAGTCTTCGGAAAGGTATATATATTTACGATATGCGGTAACGCGATTGGGTTGGTCGATAGCGACCCCGCGGTATGTAGTGAAAGTTTAGATCGATGTCTGCGGGGTCGTCGACGTCATTTTATTGTCAATTCTTATTTTCACTCACTCCTTTTCGGCTCCCAGATGATTGAACAGGGTCGACGACCGCGCAGACACCGATCCAAACTTTCACAAAATGCCGCGGGGTTGCCATCGGCCAACGCAATCGCGTTACCGCATTTGGTAAATATACAGTAGTGGTGAGGGTAGCGCGGGTAAGTTGGGTCTGGAGCAGGATTAGTGCGGGGTAAGTCGGGCCGCCCCATCCCGGAGAGGGTGGCATCAAAAAAATGATCCTTGCACTGCTTCTGACTTTCCTGACAAGGAAGGAATAGGGAGGGGGTGATTTCCCGGCTTTCCGACCCCCAGAATTACCCCTCACTACCCTAAAGAAATGGCTACCGATCCCTATTGCTATTTGATTTAAAAATGTAGAAAGAAGAAAGTACGGGGATAATTCTCTGGCAACGTTTCCCCAGTTTTGTACTTACCTAATATCTGCAGATATGGTATGGTGATAATATACAGCTATTACTTTTTGTTCAGGTTTTGGAAGGTATGGACGTTGTGCGTAAGATCGAAAAAACGGAGAAGGGACCCGGGGACAAGCCGAAAAAAGATTGCGTCATAGTCGCCTCTGGTGAACTTCCTGTCGACAAACCGTTCGCAGTAACCAAGGATGGAGTGCAGTAAAATAGGCTTGAATGTGTTGGGAACGTCGTGTACGCACATTGTCAGGAATCGATAAATAAGGGTGGAGTGGAATAAACAGACGGCATGCTAAGGTGTGAATGGTAGGTCAGCTTTAGACCATGCCAACTTCTCTAGTGAATCTGCTTGTTCCGTTCCTCCCTTTTTTATCAATTCCTGATATTGTCGACTACTACATACATTACACGCAATGCAGCTCAATGAGGCCTCAGTATAGGAAACAATACGCTACTGCAACATTTTGCTACGATTTCGAACATTCATTACCAACAACAGTTTCTTGCTTACGTATGAGACTTTGGTGTATACGAGTAAGTGTTGTTATTTGCGTCCAAATAGTACTCTGCTACCATGCTTATTTTAGCGTGTCAGTTTGTACCAAGAATTCATAAAGGTCCTCGTGTCCCTCAAGGGCCCATCTAGGGTTGTTTCGGAACGTTTATCAATTCTTGATTATACACAGGCCTGGTTTCCATTATTATTTCCGTATTGGTTAGCACTTGTGCTTTAGGCTGTGCTGCTTACCATACGTACTGTTAGTGGGCGAAATATCAAATTTCGGGTGTCTATTCCTTGTTGTTGTGTATGGATGGATACATTATACCACTACTTTACTTACGAAGTATAGTCCATCTCATTGTTTGGGCGTTGTGTTTTGTTGATGGAAAAATGTTTTGTTCCACGTTTTGCGTGCAGTTCCTTTGAAAAAACT
The DNA here is from genome assembly GCA_030247985.1 of Epsilonema sp. ZAB3_2. Taxonomy (NCBI): domain Eukaryota; kingdom Metazoa; phylum Nematoda; class Chromadorea; order Desmodorida; family Epsilonematidae; genus Epsilonema; species Epsilonema sp. ZAB3_2. The sequence continues at coordinate 53,577 of JASAMW010001148.1, forward strand.
GAGGTGCACTTGACCTCGTTCGATATTTTCCTTTCTTCCATGTACCATATATCTTTAGTACGTGTGTGTACTGTGTACAAGTGCAAGTCCGTGCCCTATTTTTTCAGCGAGCCTATTCGTTCTACTTACTAACTGTGATATCTCCTTTTCTACTCTGCTCTGCATTTTCCCAGGTTTCGACGTATCATTAGAAGAAAGATTCTTGAAGAAGATGGTGCTGCTCTTCGTCTGTGCTTTTCTACTTCCAGCTGTGGTAAGCATGCTATAGCCATGTACATACATTTTAACATGCAGTTACGTGCGTGCACTGGTTACCGTAAGTTATCCGTACAGGTAAAGTCGAAGGGGGTGTGTGGGGGTAAATTCGGACATCAGCGGCATTTTCTGCCTTGGGTTGTGTTGGCGGGAAGGCATGTCCGGTTTTACCCCAGCTTACCCTAGTAGTTTATTCCATACGATTTTGTCCTGTTACTGTAGCTGGCTGACGACGGCATACCGGCCCGCGTTACGCGCCGCGTGTACATGGACGTGAACATCGGCGGTCGGTCGGCGGGTCGGATAGAAATCGGTCTCTTCGGGTCCGCCTTACCCCGAACTACCCGGAATTTCGCGGAACTCTGCACGGCGCAGAGGGGCGCCGGCTACAAGGGCTCCAAGTTTCATCGCATTATCAAAAACTTCATGCTGCAAGGTTTGCCCATCAATATTGAACGCGAAACTCGAGTCACACCTGCTTGGGATAGGTATGGCTGTCTTGGTGTTGTGTAATTGTACTTGTGTAAGTTGGGTACAATGGGAAAAACCCGGCCATATGGGAAAATCCGGCCACCGAAGCTTCAGGGCTGCATATCGCAGCATCCAATGGACCGATTGAGATAAACAATGTTATCACTCGATCTTTGATCTCCTCTTTCAAATGAGTTTATTTGGTTCAGCATTTGCTGAAACAGCAAGTTCACGGGAGCTTAGGTGGCCGGGTTTACCCCACAGTACCCTATGTCGTTCGACATTTTTTCAAAAGTAATGAAGAGTGAGATGGGGTAAATTCGAACGTATGGGTTTCCATGTTTTATGCAGGTGGGGATTTCACTCGGGGTGATGGAACGGGTGGAAGGAGCATTTATGGTGCATCTTTTGACGATGAAGGATTTCCGTTTGATCATTACGGTGCCGGATGGTTGAGCATGGCCAATTCTGGTAAGAAACGTGAAGCATGCATAACGGTAAAGCTGTTTTGTGCGCAAAAACGTTGATACGTATGCGTGGAGTGCACTAATCGCAACAGTGCTTGGATTGATAGTACAGTACACACTCAACTCACTAGTTTTTTCAGGGCCTGACACCAATGGCTCTCAGTTTTTCATCACTACGGTGCCTACGCCTTGGTTGAACGGCAAACATGTGGTCTTTGGAAAGGTATTGTGGTGCTATAGGTCAAACTAACTAACTACACCATAATACAGCCTTATCGTTACGTACGTTCTGTACGTTACGTACAGTACTCCTAACAGTACCTATGAAGAATTACCGTATTTACTGGTGCATAGCCCCACACAAAAATGGATAGGTCCATATGGGGCTATGCATGGGACATTTTTTATGTTTTGCCAATATTGGGCTATGCATGGGGGCTGTGCACCGGTAAATACGGCAGTGAACTGATCATGCTATTTTTAGGTGCTGAGCGGAATGAACGTGGTTCGCGCAGCGGAAGGTGTGCAACTGCAGGGTAGCACCCCACTGCAGGATGTGGTTGTGGCAGATTGTGGAGAACTACCTGTGAATCGGCCATTCGATGTTGAGAAAACCGGTGCCAAATGAAGTTTAGATTTGTGATAAGAAAAGGCCAATAAGGCAGGTACACCCCATGGTGTGTACTGTACCACCAAACGAACGAAAAGCGATACGATTAGGCCTATATCGTATGGTGTTCAAGTGCAATAACTTTTTGAAGTATGGGTGTGGGTTGGATGAATGTCACTTGCATTGCCAAGCCATGTACGGCTTTTGCTAATCTCATTTTACTGATAACTGGCTGTGTGCTTTTTTTGAGATTGATAACGTTTCAAGATTCTTTGTTTCACCATGCATTTTACATGAATGATAAATACATATCTTGCATGACGTCGGTCGACCGCAAAGAAAATAGAGAGCAGCAATCAACATATCCGTCCACAACTACTACTAACTTCACTGTACAACAGTGCATCTGCTAAGAGTAAGAATCAAAAGTACACTTCAAATTACCAGTACACCAGTGTGATACCGTATTTACCGGTGCATAAAAATTTAGAGGTTCTATATATGGGGCTATGCATTGTGGGCACTTTTGCTTTGCCAATATGGGGCTATGCATTGGGGGAGGGGGCTATGCACCAGTAAATACGGTACAGCAACAAAGCAGCATATCTTTTGTGTCATCCATCATTCGATCGCTGACGTTTTATCCTGTTCTGACGACTGTTGTATCTCCGAATATTCCGTTGGATCCATATCAAAGATTACATCATTCGCCGCAGCCTGTTTCCTATCATCTGCAGCCTCCTTTTTAAACTCCAGGCGTCTCCCCTCCAACAAGCCCAGTTGGAGACCAGAAGGCAGTTGCTGCTGCTCCACCTCATCTCCTACGCCTTCCAAAGTCGTCTGCAATTCTTCCAACTCCTCGCCGTGCTCGTGTTTCTTCCGCTCTCGCTGTTGTTTCCTCCCCTTTGCAGCCTCCTCCTTGTTCAGGTCATCTTGCAGCAGTGTCGAAAAGCCGAAAGATCGTCGCAGCTCCTTCTCTCTTTCCTCCGTAGATGAAACAGCAGCAGAAGACGACGTGGGGGCGTTCTGTACACCATTCGAAAGATCATCTTCTTTTCTCCCTCCTTCCCCTTCTGCCGCCCGATCCTCCAGCAATTGCACTACCGCAGAAGAAGGTACGACCCTAATCGGCCTTCTCTTGACCATAGTTGGCGGTGGTCCTGTGCTGCGGACGAAGACCACACGTCGATTGCGCGGTCTGCCTCGTAACTTCAGGTTGGTTAGGCCCAGCTGCTCAGGCTTCACAGTACGCACCTCCTCCACAAGCTTTCTGCTTTCCTTCCTCTTTCTTTTCCTTTCCTTTTTTTCAGGCGTCCTTGCTTGTACTACTTCCGCGGTTTCCGTCATAACCTCTGTTTTTATGCTCCTCTTGCCCGGATGTTCATCATCGCCCGAACCGGCACCTTCTTCTTTTTCCACGAAAACGTAGTGGCCTTCTTGGTGTTTGGCGAGATGCCGCCTAAAGGGCGGATGTGGCAAAGATTTCCCCATAGTGAAGGCGAAGATAGATTTTTGAAATTTCCATCCGTCAACTTATGCAGTTTTTTAAGACAAATCAATTTCACCCCCATGTTTCGAGGCGATTTTGCCTTCTCGTAAATAAAACCCACTTGTAGGGGGGGGGGGGGGGTTTCACAAAAAAATAATTGCGCGAAAACGTTGCGAAACACGCTTTACAAATGGGTTTTCTCTACGAGAAGGCAAAATCGCCTTGAGAAATGGGGGTGGAATCGATTCGTCTTGAAAAACTGCATAAGTTGACCAAAGGAAATTTCAAAAATCCATCTTCGCCTTCACTGGGGAAATCTTTGCCGCATCCGCCCTTTAAGATTTCCCGCGTGTCGAAAACGGCGCGAGCACGTGGGGCACGCGTGACGCTTGTCGCTCGTCGGTCTGCGCTTGTAGGACGGATTGTGCGCAGTTTGCAGGTGTCGCCGCAGTTGTGACAGCTGGCGAAAGGTCTTGTCACAGTCGGGCTCCGTACAAGGGAAGGGCTTCTTGTCGCTGTGCACCATGATGTGCTGCTCTAAATGGCGCTGAGTGTAGCAGGCGTAGGCGCAGTGCGGGCATTGGAAGCACTTCTGACCGTCGTGAGACCTGAAATAGGGTATTGTGGGGTAAACCTGGACACGGGGTAAACCCGGACACCTTAGCTTTTTTGAACTTGCCGCTTCAGCAAATGATGAACATGGTAGTTCATTTGAAAGAGGAGAGAGTTCAAGGAATCGATTGGTAGAATACTTGTCTCAATCGGTCTTGTGGTTGCTGAGATATACTAGGTACTTATTACTTAGGATATACTACTTATTTCAACTTACTTGCTAATGAATTGATTGGCATGGTCATGCGATATGTGGTTTGTTTAGTATGTACAGGGCGAATCATTTGCAGCATAGTACTTCTTTTATGGACTTTTCTTCTAGGTATCCGGGTTTACCCCCGTGTCCGGGTTTACCCCACAGTACCCTACATACCGGATGTGAATACAGGGTATTGTGGGATAAACCCGGCAGCCGGGTGGGGTAGATCCGGTCGGCATACGGAATTACTCCTTCCCGCCGAAACTTACCCAACCCTTACAGTAGTGCGCTACACACAAGCTGAGTAAGCTCACGGTGAATTCCCCGTAAGTATGTGATGAAGCATAGAGATGCCGGTGAATTCACCGTCAGTTTGAAACGCACCACGTGTGAACACGTGAGAAAAATTTGCGCTTGGGAGCAAGTGAGAATGCTCTACACGAAAAATGAAACTCGAAGTTCAAACTCTGCGTGAATTCACCGCGAGTTTACTCACCACGTGTGTAGTTTACTACTGTCTTATATGCACACACAAACGAACATACACGCGTACACGTATGTACGTACATACATACATAGCCGCCGGTTCTTCTCCTACCGATAATGCAGCTTGTATCTGTATCTATCCGGGAAGCTTTTTCCGCATTTCACACATCTGATCGGATTATTGGACTCGTGCAGTTTCTGTATGTGAACGCGCAGATCTGTGCGCCTGCCGCAGGTGGCCGGACAGTAATCGCAGCGGAACACAGGCTTCTGGTCCGGCTTGTGAATCAGCTACAATAATTCAATACTGTAAAATAATCACTACAATAGGGTAGCGTGGGGCAAAACCGTCTATATGGGGCAAATCCGCTCACCTATGGCGCTTTACCCCTATTCAAAACATGGCTCTAGGAAACTTTGCCTCTCTTTCTTCGTTCCTTCCTTTATAGCTTACTGTAGCTTGCCAACCTAGGCCTAATGGGGAGTAAAAGCGCCATAGGTGGGCGGATTTAGCCCATGAGAAGAGTTATCCTACATTACAGTACGCACCTATACGGTAGGTATAGCGCCCTATACTCTGAGTCGTGGCAATTGAGCCCTCACGCGGGAAAGAAAGACACGCAGAGCGTGGGAATACCGATTTTTCGCAATGGAACGACGACGACAATAATGCGCGCGCAACCACTGTTTTCCTTTCTCGGCGCGTGAGGGCCGAACCACGACTCTTTACAGCGTAGGGTAGGGTACTGTGGGGTAAATCCGGACACGGGGGTAAAGCCGGGCACCTGGCATCTCAGCAACCATACGACCGATTGAGACAAGTATTCTGCAAATCGATTCCTTGAACTCTCCGCTTTCAAATGAGCTACCATGTTCGTCATTTGCTGACGCGACAAGTTCAGAGAAGCTTAGGTGTCCGGCTTTACCCCGTGTCCGGGTTTACCCCACAGTACCCTACTTTACACTGTACCTGATGCTGTTTGAGGCTGTTGCTTTGTGAGAAGCGGGTCAGGCATATGTCGCATTCGTACGGTTTGTCCCCTGTGTGCACCCGCAGGTGACGCTTCAGCTTGTACGTATCCGGACTGCTGTAATCGCAGTAGTGACACCTGCAAGTAAACAGTACAGTAGTACCAAAAATACATAATTGGGCTTAGGGGAAGAATACTCTACTACAGCCGTGTCGTACCGTATTTACCTGTGCATAGCCCCCCCCCTATGCATAGCCCCCCCCTATGCATAGCCCCATATTGGCAAAACATAAAAAATGCCCTATGCATAGCCCCCCCCCCCCCTATGCATAGCCCCATATGTACTGTACAGTACCTGAACCTACCTACATAAGCTGATCATAAGCTACCCATAGCCACTCCCACACCAAGCTAAGATGCCTATAAGCCTGCTTGGGGGTGTATTGTACTAGAATAACCGTGTTTTGGCCTCAATTATGCCCTAAAACACGTGCTTTTGGCCTAAAAAATATGCCTCTGCGCACCTCTCAAAAACATAAAAAATGTCCTATGCATATCCCCCCCCTATGCATAGCCCCCCCCTATGCATAGCCCCATATAGGACCTCTCAATTTTTGCATAGCCCCATGGGGCTATGCACAGGTAAATACGGTATTTTTTCTCAACATAGAGGGTAGAGTATTGTGGGGTAATTCCGGCCACCTACACGCCTTTTGAACTTGCTGTTTCAGCAAATTACATGAACCAAATTGCAAATCTGAAAGAGAAGAGTTCGAGGAATCGATAACATCACACTTGTCTCAATCGGTCCATTGGTTGCAGAGATATGCAGCCCTGAAACTTACATAGGTGGCCCTTTTTTCCCATGGCCGGGTTTACCCCAAAGTACCCTACATACGTACTTGTAAGGCCGCTCTCCTGTATGCGTTCTGACGTGTCGCTTTAGCTTGCTCAATTCCACCGTCGAATACTGGCAGGCCGGACATTTGTGCGGCTTCTCCTTCGTATGCTTATAGCGCACGTGACGAACCAGCTCCCCAGACGTTGTGAAGGCCATTTCGCAGAGTTTGCACGGAAAAGGCCGATCTCCCGTGTGCGTATGAATATGGTTTCCCAGGGAACTGGGCGTCTTAAAGCCACGCTCGCACACGTCGCACTTGTACGGACGCTGCTCCGAATGCGATTTCATATGCCGCACCAGCAGGTACCGCTTCGGATTACTGTAGTCGCAGAGCTCGCACGTGAACAGCCGCGCACCGGATTCCGTCACGACTTCCAGCCCCTTCTCCGATACACCTATACAAACGAAAAGTGAAACATCAAACTCACGAGTTCATCCGTCCACCTTCGTCGCCATACAGAATGAATGGGTGTTCAACCCGTAAGGTTGACGTTTCGCCCAACCTCTATCATCGTTCTCCGCGGCACTAGTACTGCCATCTTCCCCGCCTTGCTGTGGTAATGGAATCTTGGTAGGTGAACGGGGAGTGGTCTTCGACGCTGAGCCGATGATCAAGATCTTCTTCGAGCTCTTCTTCTTGGCGGAAGAAGATAGTATTTCCTCCGCTGCCCCACCTCTCGTCCCTACTGCTTGATGCTCATTGGCTGAAGCCGAGCCGGTCGCGTGCTGATTGGCTGAGAAAGGAATCGCGTTCCCCGCTACCCGGATTTCGATCTTCCCATCCGGCATCAGTGTAGGGATGACGGGCAGGAGGACAGTGTTGCCAGATCGCATCACTTGCGGCTGGGTCACGTCGATGGGAATTACTACTTCGCCACCGCTCGTAGTTTCCAGTCGCTGCGAGAATAAGTCCTGCTTACCAGTAGGCGGCGTGTTGTTGTTGGTGGTGTAACTCGCATTCTCGTGGTCGATGCTGCTTGTGATGGGCTTGGATGGGCCCTGCAATCAAATCACGTCACGTGCCTGCCCTGCCTGGTTTTTAAACACATACCCCGAGGAGGCGTCATTGTTGACAACACGAAACAGATTTGTTGTCAGTTTCTTGTCGGTTCGTTGTCCGTGTATATTGGTGTTGTTGGCTCGTTGACGAACGGACAACAAACCGACAACGAACCAACAAACGGACAACAAACCGACAACACCCACATATAAACCGACAACAAATCTGTTTCGTGCTGTCAACAATGACGCCAGGTCACGGTATGTGTTAAAAAGTATGATTTTTAAAATTAGCACAGCCCTTGCAGCCCACTCTTACCGGAAGTATGACGATTCCCGCTTGCTGTTGTTGCCGTGTTTCATCCCTGCTAAACGCGAACAAAGGTTGTTGCATTCCTTGTGCAGATGATGTAGTCGCGATGGATGGCGTGGTCTCTGTAGACGGCGCACTGACAGCTCCCAAACTTTCCAACAGCTCATCCAGCATATCAACGTTTTGAACCGTGGCCATTTTGCTGCTTGCAGTATTATCTGCAGTAGTTGTCGTGTAGGATTCGGGGTACTGATTCACTGTGGTACCACCGTCCATTTGTGTTACAGGAGTTGATGACGAAAGCTGTCGACTGGCGTCAGCGCCTTCCATGACTAAAATACAGAGTGTCTCAAAATAAACCGTCCACCTTTCCGTGCATGTAACTCTGGAATCGCATCTTAGATTTTCATGCGGTTTCTTTTATTTTGTAGCCAAGGCTTCAACGCAGGTGTGTACAAAATTTCAACTATTTCGGCCACATACTTCGGAAATTGCGACGGTTTGACCCTCGAAGCTCAAAATCGACGTTTTTCTTCAGTTTGGAGAAAAATCTCTGTCATTCTTTCAAGATACCCAGTTCAATGCGTTTGCTACCCTGGCACTGGGGCTAATGCATGAGATACGCATTTTCTAGCATTTTGGAACATCCTTTTTTTATTACGAGGCTAATTTTGTTTGGGCCATGCACAGAAGACCCCCTAATCAGCATTATCAGTTCGAAAAACCCTCGTTTTTGACCGCCGGGGAAAGAACGTGTTTGAGCAGCTTTCACTTGGCCAATGAAGCTCAAATTTTGTACACATTTGAGTTGAAGCCTTTGCTACAATATGCAAAAAACCGCATGAAAATTTAAGGTGTGGTTCCAGAGTTACATGCACTGGAAGGTGGACGGTTTATTATGAGACACCCTGTAGTATAGTATTCACGAGTTGCAGTAACGCGATTGGGTTGGTCGATGACGACCCCGCGGTATTTTGTGAATGTTTGGATCGGTGTCTGCGGGGTCGTCGACGTCATATTGTTGTCTATTCTTCTTTTCACTTGCTCCTTTGACGCTCCCAGATGATTGAACAAGGTCGACGATCCCACAGGCACCGATCCAAGCTTTCACTAAATACCGCGGGGTCGCTATCAACCAACCCAATCGCGTTACTGCAACTCGTCCATAGCAAAGACACAACACTATTGCTTGTAGTAGGGTACTATAAGGTAAAACCGGCCATAGAAAAATCCGGCCACAAGTTTCAAAGCTTGCATAACCCAGCAAATAGTGGACCGCTTGAGACAAGCATGATATCAATCGATTCCTTGATCTCTCCTCTTTCAAATGAGCTATTTGGTTCATCATTTGCAAAAACAGCAAGTTCACAGGAGCTTAGGTGGCCGGGTTTACCCCACCAGCCTCGACTCCAATCACGAATAATGCTATCATATCTCCATCACCAATGAACCGATTAAATTTTGTTCCAATATACTTGAAGATTTACCAAACCCTATGACAAAATTTGCGTATTTCCCCATTATTAGGGAGTAGAGCGCTCAAATTTATTTCGTCACAAGTTTTGGTATATCTTCGGGTAAACCAGTGCAAAATATTGCTGCTTCAGGATCAAATCTCGACGCACAATTAGGTTTTAGTTCGGGCGTATTGTAGGCAAACATAGTTGGCACAGCATCCCTCGCTAGGATCAACTTTCCCTCCTCCCCATAGGCCCGAGACAGAAACTTCTGGTCAAAATGAGCAGAGCAGATGACAGCTCGATCGTAGTTGTTCAGTTTTTTATCAGCTCTGCGTAGCTGGTCTATCCATACATTCCTGCGCTTCAAATCCGTCGGAAACCTACCACATGTAAACGTATAAATATTTTGATGACCTTCTTTGTTGGCAAACTATAGTCTGGCAAGTAAGAGTTGGCTATGGCATTCAAGGCGCGTTGCGCGGCTAAAATAGATTCACAATTGCGGATTTTTATCCGTGCTTCGTGTACGCCTATTTAGCGCTCAGAAGTACATGCAAACTACCAACTCTCTCTCTTCTGGCCAGACTATAATCATCCGCACTGCCAGAGTTGCCAATGTCAGTACTATAGTACTAGATTTGGTACTATTTTGACTTGTCTAGTACTCAAAAATTGGCCTAGTACTTTTAGTACTATTCTAGTACTATTCGGGTGGAGGCTGGGGGAAGGGAACATTTTCAGCTCAGTATGGGAAAATTGCCAATTTCGACGCATGTTTGGGCATATTTTCAAAAATTTTCTCGCCTTCGGCGAGGTATTGACCAATATCTTTGTATACAATAACCTCAAAAAGTAGCGAAAAGCACAAAAAATGGTGAAAAAACGCTCAAAAACCATGATTTTCCTTACAAAATGAGATTACTAGAGCCACCCCATTGCCTGCAATCGCCAATTTTACCTCCCCAAAATTGATTTAGTACCAATTTACATCGGTCTAGTACTATTGGCTCCTCAAGACCTGGCAACCCTGCGCACTGCAGTAATCGGATTCCCAAAAGCAATGAAAAAGTGATCTACCTGTGAAACGAGACGCCCTCTGTGTGAAGATAACTATTCGAGCATTTTTCGGCGCAACAGTAGTTATGTGACTTTGAGCGTTTTCCTGGCTTTATTCGCTGTTTTTGGTCAGGGGTCTGCAGTAGTTTTTCAGCAGACATTTTTGGTATGGCTGGGCGAGCAAAAAGAGGGGACCAACTTCGCTTTTTCTTCCAATAGAGAAAGGCCCCACTCGAGTTAATGACCAGCAGCAGGCGGTCACTCTCATTGCACCACAACGCAACCTCATGTCCAGATTCCTTCCTCCCTAGTCCCTATTAACGCCGGCATCACCGTCGATGAACGTCGTCAGGTCAGGGGCCATCTGGCAGCCGAGCATTCTCTCTGTCTGTGAATCGAGTAAACTTACATTCCAGTCTGTTGAGTGTTGATGTAGCCTGTCTGCTGCCAGCAAGAGGTGCTTCCTCCTTCAAACTTTTTTAGTCGTCTCCTCCAACTTCTTCGGGTGGTTTCAGAAACAGATAAATAAATCAATCCGCATGTTTACCAAAGCAGCTGCTCGTGTCGCTAAAATCGCCAACGCCAACGCCACCTGCCTGCGACATAAAAGAACAACTTTGAACAGATTCACACAACGAAAATATGTCAAAAGGTATACGGTAACTCGACCGCAAATGCAAATTCAAAAACTTCATGCAGCAATCATATAATTTTTGACGGACAAATCGTTTACTATTTCAATGAATCACAGATTTCAGAACGTGGCACACATTCTTTTGAGCACCCACATAACAATGCAGTACACACATATTATATTATCGCTTCAATAATGGAATCGTTTTTCCCCGCCATTGAATACTCGTTGGTGGTTTATCCGTACCATTTCCAAACTGAAAAAATTTGCTAAATTCCAGCGCTAAGTTCGATTTCACCAATCCTACACCACCCAAACTTTCCAAGGCAGGGTAATACACCCTGCCATTTGCAGGGTCCATAGATAAAAGAGAGGGGTCAAACTGTGTCATCAGTTTCCGACCTCCATTGCAGTAGGAAAAGAATTCTTGCGGTTGTTCTGAACTTTGCTCGGATGATTGCTCAGTAATAAGTTCCGTGTATACAATAGGCAAATCATCACAGCGCACGAAATTGCGCTCTCTTCCGCAGAGGCTCAGGTAGGGAAAATGTTCCATATATCGTCCGCTTGAGTTCAGCTTCAGCCTTTTGAAGAAAAAGGCCAGAAATTCCTTATCTTTGAAGCAGGAAGTAAAGTTTTTCATGCGAGAATCGTCAAGGAAAAGCTGTAAAAAAAACATAAAGCATTGCATATGAACATTTATGCGTCTCCATGTATTACACGTACGTACAAGCGTCCAATATCAGGGAAGAAAAGGAATACGCCACAACAAACCAATACCAAACTATAGTCACTGGGACGATCAAGACCGTGCTTGACAATTTTCGCGCTCCCGTAGCAATCTTAGTAAATCTGGCATTTCTATACAAGAATAGCAAGAGTGTTTGAAAAAGGGTCGAAAAGCCGGTTGCTATTCTTGTATAGAAATGCCAGATTAACTAAAATGTCACGGGAGCGGCAAAATTGTCAAGCACGGTCTTGATCGTCCCACTGACTTTACGTCAATAAACATACTGTAGGAAGAAACCAAAACTACAAAACTGAAACATGCAACTTATTTCTTTACCTGCCCCTGATGGTCAATATAGTAGAAATATTCCCTGATTCTTGGCTCAGGCGACTGGCCCTGTTCGTATCGAAGAATGTTCTTCAAGGATTCAGGGCCATGACTGCAAATGCAACGCGCGCATCCAAATAATGCTTCGGAAGGCAAGAGGCAGTGCCCCATTTGCAAAATATTTTGCCTGAGGGCGTTCAAAGAACTGAAACAGAGCATTTTTACCAGTTCGGGAGACAAGAATCCTTTTTCGACAAGCAATAAGCTTTGCAAGATGCCTCATTAGCTCAGCTCGCAGGTTCGAATGATACACATACACCGCAAATCGCCTCGCCTCGCCCTCGCACGACAATCGCAAAATGCAGTTGGTTTAGTTACCGCTCTAAAATAGAAATTTTTAAAAATTAGTGCAACTGTTTCGAAAAATTTAGAGGTATTTGGCAAGATTTTTGCACGTTTTGAGTTACACTACATGATCTTTTTACTTTATTTTTCATCTATTTTAGAACCTGTTTTGTTTGTCCCGTTTAGAATGAAAAATTCACTTATTACTGATCCAGATTTTTCATATCCAAGTTAGAGCTAAAGATAAACGGATAAACGCCCAAACAGAAGGTCAGGTCGTCAGGTCAGGCGAAGAGAAGACCAAGACTGACTGAAGAGCCAAAATCATTCAAGGATCGAGAAGACGGGAAGCGATAGCGGAAGAATCGGCAGACAAGACAGCCAATCCCTCCTTCATTCCACTGCTCACGGAGGTTTCAGATTTTTTGGCGAATATCCAGGAGTCGTTAGAGGAACAATGGCGCTTACTCAGGGCGCGAGATCCGGCTGGCCTAAAGGCAGCTCCCAGCCTACAATCACCTCTTCTTTCAATCGCTCCACATTAGGACTGAATCGCTCGATAAATCTGTAAGAAAGCAGAAGGGAAGCGTTCTTTTCGTGTACTGTAAAGCTTCGGGTATAACCCCCGGGGGGATAAAAAACGTTAGTGGCCAAATCAGGGGGTTATACACGAGGGGGGTTATACACGAGGGGGATTATACTCAAGGGGTTTTTCCAATAGCAGATTTTTTTGCCGTTTTCACAGTGAATTATCCACAGACACTCATTTATCGCCGTATTGGTAGTCGCTGAGAGCGTACTGTGCCTTCCTAGTAGTATCTCTGACGTATTCTCGATGTTCATCCTAACGATTCCTCTCCTCCTGGAATCCATGTACCGCCAGTCGCCACTTGTCGATAGCCAGTAACTTTGCATGCCACGTATTTTTGAGGACCCATTTCCCAGATATCAGTCAGAACTTTCGCCAATGCATCAGGAATTCGTTATTTTTCCCTCGTGTATAACCCCCGGGGTTATACACGATGCCGATTTTTGTTAGTCACCGATTAGGGGATGCCGATTTCCGTTAGTCACTGATTAGGGGGGTTATACTAGAGGGGGGTTATACACGAAGCTTTACAGTATCCACGCTTTTCCCATCATGACGCTCAGCTCAGGCACAATTTTCGTTCCATTACTACTAAACCTGGTCCCGTAGCGAACCGCAACGCACGCGTCGTCGTCTTCGTTTTTACTACGTACGTATCGTACCGTAATTCGTTACGCGTCTTCGTTCGTTTCGGGACCAGGTTTAATGGAACACAAATTGTGCCTGAGCGTCATGATGGGAACAGCGTGGATTATCATTTCTGATGAAGTTTATTCCTTTCTTCCTTGCAGCTATCCGCTTACCAACTATACATTCGGTACGAAGGAGCCGATATTCGAGAAGGACCATTCCGTGCAGGCGCGATTTCAGCGAATGAGAGACGAGTACGAGAAGATGGGCATGCGCCGTTCTGTGGAGGGTGTACTGCTGGTGCACGAACACAGTCTACCCCACGTCCTTCTACTGCAGCTAGGAAACACATTCTTCCGATTGTAAGTAGGTTAGGTACTGTGGGGTAAACCCGGCCATTGGTTAAAACCCGACCACCTACTACTTGTTTCATCCTGTTCTTCAGTGTGTTGAAGAGCGCTTCTCTGGAAATGCACCTTAGGTACCTTTTTATGATCCAGCAGCCATTTTCCAAACATATTGGGACTTCCGCATTACATTGCTGACCAGTTTGCAATTTAACCCCTCCTGTATGCTGAGATACGGCTGCTGGTAGGCCCAATTTTCCCCCCACTTGCCCGCCACTTTTTTCAAAAATTCTTAGCATCATTCTACTCCATTTTCTTCGCAGATTTCGGTTTGGGGCATGCCCCTTCGATATTTTGATGAAAACACCATAAAAATTGACGAAAATGATCAAATTAGCCAAAATTACCGCGTTTTGAACTATATCACGCCATATTCATCAAAATATCGAAGGGGCATGCCCCAAACCGAAATCTGCGAAGAAAATGGAGTAGAATGATGCTAAGAATTTTTGAAAAAAGTGGCGGGCAAGTGGGGGGAAAATTGGGCCTACCAGCAGCCGCATCTCAGCATACAGGAGGGGTTAAATTGCAAACTGGTCAGCAATGTAATGCGGAAGTCCCAATATATTTGGAAAATGGCTGCTGGACCATAAAAAGGTACCTAAGGTGCATTTCCAGAGAAGCGCTCTTCAACACACTGAAGAACAGGATGAAACAAGTAGTAAGCTTCTTTGAACTTGCTGTCTCAGCAAATGATGAACCAAATAGTTCATTTGAAAGAGGAGAGTTCAAGGAATCGATTGACAGCACATTTGTTTCAGTCGGTCGATTGGTTGCTGAGATATGCAGCCCTGAATCTGAGATGGGCGGATTTTCTCATGACCGGATTTTCCCCAATGTACCCTACCCTCAGGAGAGACATAATAAGTGATATAGTCTGGCCAGTGAGGAAGACTTTTATGCCTTTATATTGCAGGCCTTTATATTGTACGTGCCTTTTTATTGCAGGCCTGGCGGGGAACTGAAACCTGGGGAAGATGAAACGGAAGGTCTAAAGCGACTGCTAACAGACGTAATGTTGCTGTACTGGCTGGTTTTCAGTTTACTGTACATGCGCTGTACTGTACCGTGTGGTGTACTTGAAAATATCGTAGTGCATGATGAACGCAGGATCGATCGATCACTCGATTCTCACCAAGTAGAGCGGTAGAAGCTTGCGCTCAATAATTTGCCAAGAAATAGGTGCGCATATGTTTGCGCACATTTGACTCTTCTACTGGCTTCTTGAGCTGATACAGCCAAAGCGCTTCAGCCCTCACTACGATAGTTTCTGGTCCATACCGAAGTAATGCTGTGCTATTCGGGATGGGTTAATTAGAGTGCCGTGCATTGCAGACGTTGGGTCGGGAAGATGGTCCGAAGAACGAGTGGATAGTGGATGACGTCATCGGTGTATGGTGGAGACCCAATTTCGAGCCGCCCAGGGTACGCATGCATTTTTGGTAGAGCGGGTGGGCTAACTTAAGCCACCACCCTGCCAGCAAGCATCACTGTGCACAGTACAGTCTTTTTTTCTGATGAAAACGCTTTTTTGCCCAGAGTTGCGGCTTCTTTATTGAAATGAAATGGTGACCAGAAATACAAGTGTGGAAATACCACCCGCTGTTTTACTGGGACGCCACAGACGTGAACTTCGAATTCGCTCCGAATTCGGAGCCCTGACTATGCTTCAACATGTAAAATCTCAGAGGTTTCTCCAAACTCGCTCCGCTTTTCGAAACGTGCGTGTGAACAACCGAATTTGTAATTCGAAGACGTACGAGTAATTGACTGACGTTCGTTTCGGTTCAAAACGAAGTCATTCCAAAGTCCAAACTCGGTCCAAATTCGCTCGACGTTTTCTCGGAGCTCGTGTGTAGCGCTCCACTGTCGCACGAAGGGTACGTACGTGCCTTGATGAGCTGACGGGTAGATGGCCTATTGTAGTGTACATATGATCTACACGTATTTTGCATTGTTATGTTTGTAGTACCCCTACATCCCTGCCCATGTAACGAAACCGAAGGAACAGACCAAGCTCTGTCTGGTGCAACTTCCTGAGAAAGGTACGCAGCAACATGGCTAACTCACCTTCAGAAGTACGAGGATTGGTTGCACAACTGCATAATGCCGGATGACCACGGTCACCCATATGTTGGTAATCCACGGATGCGCAACTATTCCTCATCAGAGACAAAGATTTCCAGATGCTCACCAGATTGTCAATATGATGCACAACAGTCCATGGTGGATATGGACCAGTTCCGGTGTCGCGATTGGGTTGGTCGATAGCGACTCCGCGGTATTTTTTAGTGAAAGTTTGCATCGCTGCCTGCGGGTTAGTCGACGTCATTTATTCTCTATTCTCTTTTCACTCGCTTCTTTTCCGCTCCCAGATGACTGACAACGTTAACGTCCCCTCCCCGTCGGCACCTATCAGTATGTAAACTTTACACAAAATACCGCGGGGTCGTTGTCGACAGCCCCATCGCGACAACGCAACTGGTCCATAGCCTACAACATTGCTTTGACGCATATTATTCCACGCGAATAACCATATAGGGTCTGTGGTTTAAACCCGGACACAGGGGTAAACCCGGACACCTAACGTATCTCAGCAACCATACGACCGCTTGAGACAAGTATTCTACCAATCGATTCCTTGACCTCTCCTCTTTCAAATGAGCTACTATGTTCATCATTTGCTGAAGCGGCAAGTTCAGAAAAGCTTAGGTGCCCGGATTTACCCCACAGTACCCTATTTCTTGAGCATACGACCGGACTACTATGATGAGCACGCACGTTGCGTACGTACAGTAGTGTTCTATTGCAGCTTTGTTCGCGGTTCCGAAGAATTACAAACTGGTAGCGGCTCCGCTGTTTGAGCTGTATGACAACGCGCAGGGTTACGGTCCTGTCATCGCCAGCATGCCTCAGGCACTGAGCAGGTAAAGTTGCCTATGATCTGGCCAGAAAGAGTTCGCTATGTGGAACTTAGCCCGTGTTGCGCAGGTTGGATATGTACTCTTGTTACCTCGGCTATAGTCTGGCCAAGTAGGAGTTGGCACTTGGACTATTTGAGTGTTGCGTTGTTTACTCTGCGTCGTTTAGAATCGCTATATAACGCGAGGACTCGACTATGTCCTTACTTTCAAGGTGTTCATGGCTGTTTTGTTTCATGTGCCACGGACTCCTAAATGTAGGTATGGTATACAAATTTCAGGGTGTTCATGGCTGTTTTGTTTCATGTGCCACGGACTCCTAAATGTAGGTTTGGTATACAAATTTCAGGAGTACATGTCATTTTCTTCTTTCTTTTTTCGCGGTACTCCGCCCGTCGTCGGTGCGCTGTGCGCACGCGCACCTGGAGAAAAAGTAGCGGGACGGCGTTGTAGATAACGCAACACTCAAATAGTCCAAGGCCAACTCCTACTGGCCAGACTATAGCTTCCCTCTTTGATATTGTAGTATAAGGGACGATGGTGTACGATTTCGGTCGTACCACTGTGTAGCTCAGTTGGTAGAGTACAGTACTGGCACGGTAAACAAGGGGCTTGAGTTCGAGTCCCGGCAATCCGCATTTATTTGCCTAATTCTGTGTTACGCAAAACGACTTGAGTTTTTTATATAGCGAACTCTTGATGGCCAGACTTTACCCTACTTTGTGACGTTGTACGTGAGTGTGTAGTGTAGTGTACCTTTGCGTGCACACCAACACGTCTAGCGGGGAGTACCGTGATGCTACTTTATCCCTCCTGAGCCAGTATGTACTCTGCCTTGTATGGCATGTTACTTGAAGAGCCAGCGTAGCCTACAACATGTAGGTGAATACTGTAGTTTGGTCGGTATTAGGAAATTTATTGGGTGGTAGCTGGCTGTCTTTAGTCGAGTGTGGGAAGCAACACCCTTAGGCGCGACAAATAATATTTCAGACGCGCGCCTTCTCTGGTAACCTATCGTCATCAAATATTTACAGTGATGGTGTGCGTATGTATGTTGAGTGTAGTGCATGCTGTATATGGGTGCTTTTCTCAAGTTTCCTTACGCACATCGGACGTGGTGGTAGGTTGGAAGACGCTTGCTGCATCTTGATTCTTCGTCGCAGCTGTTGCGTTCTCATCGGGTCTCGGCTTCCCTCTTTTGTGCCTCCCTCCCTCTTATCTCCTTTTTTTGTCCACGCTCCTACGTAGCTTCTTTCTACAGCTTCTAAGGTTGCGTCAGGGCCCCCTTTGTCTCGCCATCGGTCGCTTATTAGCTCCATACACATCCGTCCGCGCTCCATCAAGCGCTGGGCGAGGGGAAGGAAAGCAGAATTAATGGGAATGACTTTACCATGAGCGCTAGCCGGGCTATGATGCCTGACTGTTGCGTAACGGGCGACCGACGTCCATTGTTTGAGCTCATTTCATATAAGCTGACGGCTAATAAGCTACTGGAGGAGCTAGCTGTAGAGCTTCGTCTGGGATATACCCTGCTAGCTGAGGCGCAGCTGTCCTAAGCTTGCCCCCTGCTGACCTCTGAGCTGACCCTAGAAAAGAAGAGCTCTGTAGGTGCAGTAGGGTAGTGTGGGGTAAACCCGGACACCTATTGTAGTATATCTCAGCAACCATACGACCGATTGAGAAATATTCTACCAATCGATTCACTTGCACTCTCCTCATTCAAAAGGCTACCGTGTTCGATCATTTGCTGAAGCGGCAAGTTCAGAAAAGCTTAGGTGTCCGGGTTTACCCCACAGTTCCCTATAGAGGCTAAGCTAGCGTGCGTTGATGAGAGTGACCAATGGTCAGCGTTGGTTGCGTCACCTCGTCATGGTCGTATGGTCACAGATGCTGGTGGTTTCTCCGCGTACATACTATACGTCGCTCTCGATTGTCGGGGGCAGATGCGCTGGGCTTGCGCAAGGATGAAATGGGATTGCAAACATGCCGAGCGCGCACACATGTTGCAAGCTTGTGGCGCTTTCTCTTCGGTTAAGAAGGTCACGGCCCCCTTTATTCTTTCCTAGCTGAGATTTTATGCTACTGGCCTCGTAATAAGACGCGAGGTTGTATTGATGGATGTCGTACGTACGAAGACAGTAGCCCTCTGTGTGAGGTAGAGCAATAAGTGGTTGCAGGGTTGTTGATGATTGGTGCCCGTTCATTCTTCGAAAGGTCGATGGCAGGCTCTTGCCGTATTGTCCGTGCTTGTCCGTGGATTAGGCGACAGTAATCCTCGCAAGACGTGTATGTACGAACCACATACTTTTCCTGCACGGACACTTACTTGCCAGGTAGCTGTCGTAGTAGTTGTAGTAAGTAGAAGGGGTAGAGTGATGGAGTAAGCCATCAACACGGGTACGAGATGCAGAGTACGTATTAGCCTTGCTCGATATTCAACAGAGTGTGTTTTTCTCAACCTGCCCGTGGCTAAGGTGCAGTATTCATCACACTCACGCACAGCACGCCTCCAGTAATTTATTTTACGAAACCTACACAACACTTGCAAGAAAAGGAAAGAAAACTTGCAAGTTTTGTGTACATTTTTGGCGTGCTGTGCGTGAGTGTGATAAATACTGCACCTTAGCCACTGGCAGGTTGAGAAAAGCACATCTGTTATCGAGCAAGGCAAATATTATGTACATGCGTGCGTGTGGCGTGTGTCGTAGCGGCACGCGACTTTTCACAATGGATCGCTGCAGATTTCCTGCTAGTGGGCGCCCTAATTGCCCTCTCTCTTTCTGTCTCTCCCTTTAAGCTGCCTTTACGACGACCTTGTCATTTGTGGCTATGTACGTGATACGACCCTGTTGCTAGCTATGGCTATGAGGTAGCCCATGTAATGTGACGGTGCCAGGGTAAGCAGCCGTGGTGCAGTGATTGGGGAAACAGGTAGGTATAGGATTAGCTGCGGCGCATTAAGATTTACTCGGCTCGCGTACTCGCAGCCACAAATTGCAGCGATTAAGACTTCGAGGGCTAGTTCGTAGGTACATGGGTCTGTGGTACTGGGCACTACTTGGCTACGTACGTGTACATACGTGTGTACGTACATACTACCGTACATTCCTTGCTGAAACTAATCGTGGGCTGTAAATTTCCGTCTTGGCTGTCTCCAGTCGGCACTAAGGAGCCAAATCGGTTGAGACAATGCGAGTTTCACTGCGTTTCCTGTATGCAGCTACTGGTTGAGGGAGCGCACTTACTATCAAGAAACTATTAGCAGGCACTACTACGAGCAGCAACTATCAATCGTCGTGGTCTCTTGATCGCTACTTGCTGCTCGCTAAGTCTTGAAGCATGCGGATATGCATTGAAACTGCAGAGGGCATGGATTGCACGCAATGGCAATTAAACTGCTTCATGTCGACGACCATTGATAAAGTGAGCAGCAAAGCATTTAGCAGCCTCAGCCCATTTGTAGGTACCGAACATACAGTGAAGTGTGCACTTGAATCAAAACGCGGTAGCGGTCTGGCTGGCCTGAACTACGTACTGACTGACTAATCTGACAACAACAAGCATTTCATAGGAAACGAATGGAGCATGTACAACAGAGGGGCAACTGTCAAAGCTAGGGGGTTATTGATGACGTGTTTACGTATTGCCAGCGGAGGAAAGGCCATAAGGGACAGAGGGGCTAAAATAGCACAGGGCGGAAGGATTATTGAGTAAACAAAACAAGGGGCAGCAGTGGACGCGTAATGGGCCGTTTTGATTCATGAAATTGTGCGCCACAAATGGCCCACTTGCGTCGCGCCTTTTTAAGAAGGGCGGAAGCCCTTTTCTGTTCCAAGCAAGCTGCTTGAGCTTTGCTTTTTTCTTATCTGTCATCTTTTGCACCGGGTGGCAACACAGCAGGACGACAAAGAAAGCGACCAAGTAGGTGGAAGCGAAACGAAAAAGGATGATTGTGATAATTGAAGCAGCGCACTGATAACAACGGGCTACCGCATACTCTGAGTTAGTTGCCTGCGTCGTTTAGGTTAGGGTGGTATCGCAAATTTGTGGGCGCTGCTGTAAGGCTTTGTCTCCGTGTTTTTCCCCCTTCTCTTTAGCTTCGTTTGGCGCGTGCGGTATCACAACAACAGGTCCTTAGAGGGGCTCAGGCGATAAAGCAGTGATTTGGGGGGCGACTCTCAAGGGTAGGGCGATAGATAGTATCCGAAATCAGAGCTACATGTAGAGACGAAAGTAGGTACTACGTATGGCAGTCTAGAGGCAGGCGGCTATGCGATGTCTGAATAGGGGGAAGAAGGCTGGAAAAGAAAAAGGATGGATGAGCTCAGTGAAATTGGGCTGGTCCTTATCAAAATTTAGTCTGACAGAAGGGCGCTTTAGAGGCTAATTTCTGCAGTGGCAGAGGTAAACGCGGGGTAATTCCGGCCACTGAAGGAGAAAAAGCAAAAGGTCAAGGGGATGCACAAGTAAATTGCTGCCGAAGTATTCATCTATTTTTGGTCATCTCTCTTATTGCATATATATTAGTACTTTTTTTACGAATCGGATCGAAATTACCCCGGCGTTACCCTGTTCTATCATTTTATGAAAATTTCGCGGTTGAGCCCACTGATTCATCTTGACTCGCGCGCAGGAAATTAGCTCTTCTTGCTCCGTCCTACTATCTATTATCGTGATATCCGGAGTTAGCTCGACTCGGGTTGTTTTAAGCGTCATGGTACTAAACGGCTCAATCTGTGTAACGGATAAATTGGGACACTAAAGACACGTCTAAATGCCTTGGCTTTGTGATCAACTCGTAGCTAGCAGTGAACTTGTGCAACACCCAGTGACGTGCAACACCCAGTGATGTATTGTATACGTACGTACATACGGCATACAACAGTGTACGCATTAAAAATATTTTCCGTTTTCTTTCAGATTAAACTTCATGTACATGTGAATCGCCTCACCGTATGGAAGTAAGCTGCACGAATGAAGAAAATGCGAATTGTCCTCTCATTCGTTCATGAAAGATCTTGTTGGTTTGGGTAGACAACGTGTTGTGTATGTGTTTACTTATGTACTTCCAAGGATATAGTGTCACTGTTTTGTACGCATCTTATGACGTTGTTGGCATACTGTATCCTCTTGTTTTCTGTTTTTCTGGATTACTCTGTTCGTGGTTTGCGAAATGTAAAGAAACACTGTTATCCGGCTTTGGAGTTTTGGACTAAGACCCGAAAAACTAGGATTACGGTAGGTACTAAATGATGTTGAAACTGAGCAACAAAGAGCACTGCTGGTTGAGCAAACAGCTTCCCGCTTGAAGAAAGCTGATAATTTGACGCAATTTTCACACTTGTGTCTTTATGTTACACGTACCTACGTACATACGGTATGTATTGGCTGGAAAATCGAAGGAAATGTGGAGAATGAAGGGCGTTTGGTTTTGGGTGGGACACAGTAAGGGATGAAGAACCACACTTCACTGCTCCTTTTGTGCTCGACCGAGAGATGCTCTTAACAGCTCCACCAACCACGGAAGAAAACTTCATCAAAATTGCATGCTTGTCCTTCGAAAGCCTTTTATTGGACATGTCATCACGTTGCCAACAATGGTTGAGTTAAGAGTAGGCTGGGCTGGGCGCAAATAATTCCACGTGTTATCGCCTAATTGTGGATAATAAATTGAGCGAAACGGTGGCGTTTGACGTAGACACGAATAAAGCTATTCACAAACGATTTGAGATGGGGGACGCACTGTTGTGCAAGTTCGATGAATTATCACATTGTTCGTATTTATGCGGTACTCGATTTGTATGTGGTTTTTAAGGTATACGGTAGGAGGAATGGACCAAATTTGTTACGCATCCGTTAGCAGTTGTGAGGTCAAAAGGTTATCGTGCGGGCAACAATGATGCATAAGTAAAGAAGAGGATCGGGTGACACAAGAGATGGATAGGAGAAAGTGCGCCATATGTGGTGTTTTTGTGGCCGGTGTAATTACGCAAGGTTTGGACATAAATAATACGCAGTGGGCCTGTGCGTGTACTATGTATAGCAGAGGGACGCTTCAGGTTAACGAGGGGTCAGGAACACTGCTGCTGCAATAGTAGTAGCTGAGGTCACAAGTGCACTGCGTGTATACGTACAGCAAGCAGTAGGGCTCACTCACCGGTGTGTACAGTGTACATACAACACATGCGAAAAATCGGAACATGTGGCTGCGGAAGAAAGCGTTAAGAGATATGGGGAATATAATAAGACAGGCGTATGTATGATGCCATCATCGATTGTATAACCGGAGGTCTCGCAGCTGTCGCTCTGAGCTCGCTCGGTGGTTTTGCCCCCGCTTCCGGGCGGGGCCCTTGCGGTGGGTATGCGACATGCGCAGTAGAGTGCGGTAGACGGCGACAACTCAGCGTGGCACGGGATAAATCGGGCCGCGAACGTTCATATGGTAATTCAACAAGGCAGGAGAAGATAGGCGAAACTTTTGGCGACCATCTACTATGACCGTCTTTGTGTGAAATGGATGACACACTACAATTTTACATGACACGGCAAAGTAGTACATACATAGTACGTGGGTTTTGTAGATAGAGCTACAGCACCAAGCAGTACACAAGGGTCCGTTTTACCCCGCATTACCCTGATGTATCAAGAAACCGGTGGGTGACGGGGCCAATAGGAGACCAAGCTCCGCCCACCTCCTTTTTCTCTACGTATACTCGTCGTCATCAATGCATGCTACTGGAGCTTTGATTAGCGCACATTGTTCATTTATTAATAACCAACCACCACCACCGACTAGTACTTTACGGGGAGGGCTGGAAAAATTGGCGTTTAATAACTGCGACGGCTTGTGGTGCCTGCGATTAAGAAACGCGTGGTCGTGTGATAGTACGTATAGCGAATTGCTGAGATTACTGGTTGCTTTGCTTATCGCTCGTACGCTATGCATACACCGGCAAGCCGATTTGCTGCTTTCCTTCTAGTCTAAGTCTTGTCGGCGTGCCATACCACCACCCTGAGAGCCCAGACCTACACGTACAAGAGTAATTGGCGACTCAACTTCCTTTCTCGACTTGTACCGCCATTAACTGCCAAACGCCCACTGCCACCTACTGAGCTCCTTATACCGGCTTCTTTGTCCCGCATACTAGCAGCAAGAGGCGGCGGCTAAACTCGGTGACGAACGACAGGCTTTAACTCTCGATCCTCGGTCCAGATGGATGGTCGTAACGGGCGCCGCAACGCCTCATCCGCAGCTCTAATCCCCCCATCGCCGGATTGGGCGGCTGCCCTCGCCTCTGCTTTACAGCCCTTTCTCTTTCCTACGAATACTAATTCGGCTTCCAGTACGACCATGATGAACAGATCGCCGCCTTCTGGTCTGTTTCCCGCTTCGGCCGCCAGTATTTTTGGGGCTGCAGCGATGGCGGGCGGAAAGTTCGGGGCTCCGTCGATCGGCGGCCCGTTTGCCGCTGCTGCGCCGTTTCCTGCCAGCTGCTTTCCATTGGTTGCCGGCCCGCCGCTCGGTTTCGCACCGCCGCTGCCGCTGACAAACGGTAAGCTGCTCTTCGGTCATACACGTGAAGGTTCTTTGTGACTTCTATTATTTTGTGTAGAGAAGGAGAAAGTACGTACGTATAAAACGCAAAAAGGCACGCTGTTGTATTAAGAGTGTCGTGTACTCAAAGTGTCCATATTTGGGCCAAAGGATCACTGTTACTGGACCTTTTTGAAAAGCTGGAAATCAAAGAATTATTTTCCTTTTGAAGGAGAAGGAAAGGGTACAGTTATTTGACGGCATCGGCAATGACGGCATCAATTTGACGGCATTGAAAACGGTTCTTATCTCAATATGGTTCTCTTTTTCAGACGTGCTGCAACAGCAACTTAATCTCTGCTTCCTCAGCTGTGGCTTGCAAAGCCATCTTTCTCAGCTTCTCAGCGCTCCAGTAGACAAAGGCATCACGTCGCCACCTAACAACCACCGACCTCCCCCACTCTCCTTAATGCCGATCCCCGGTCCACCACTTCCCACCATTCCCGCAGCTGCAACCTCATCTTCTTCTTTGCTAGCTCGTTCCAGCGCAATTCACAGCTCGCGTCCGTCTGCGTCAAAAAAGATGCCGCGCAAAAGTCCAAGGGCACCTGTGATGATGAGTTCTCCAGCAAAGGTGGAACCGAAAATGGAATTGCAGCTGCATTTGTCTCCCGCGGCATCATCCGACTATGAACAGAGGAAAAGTGAGTGTCCTACGATCTCCGAAGGTTCCCCCAGGGCAACGCCAACGAGCAGTGGTGCGGATGACTTCTCAACCACGGAGTTGGAAGTAAAGAATGCGGTTGTAGCTGATGGTAATCAACCGCAGCTGCGCAGGGTTAAAGGTGAAAAGGCCAACACTTTCCAGGATGGAGTCACCATCGGTTACACATACGACGCGCTGTTTGTTTCGGACGGAAGGAGCAAAAGAAAGATCAATAACGGTACTTGCGCCAATAACAACGGTATCACAACTGTACCTGCAGTCGCTGCTGCCAGCAATGAGCAGGCGGCTGTGGCATTCGGTACTACACCGAATAAGGAGCCGCGACATCGGTACACGTGCAATCAGTGCGGGAAGAGCTACGCGACTTCGTCGAATTTGTCCCGACATAAGCAGACGCATCGGCCGTTGGACAGCAGCTACGCGAAGAAGTGTCCGGAGTGCGACAAGGTCTACGTGTCGATGCCCGCACTCAGGTAAAAATTCATACTATACGTATATTCATTTTGATTACTGTATTAACCCCTCGGTAATGTATGTAGCCATGTAGGGCTAGGTAGAACGCACGGTCAGGCTTACTTTTTGCACGAGGTGACATTTCTGCTTTCGGATGTGCGCCTGTGATCGGCTACTATGTACATTTTATTAGCCTCAGGGGCTATAAACAAGGGTTTACAGAAGCTCAGTAGCAACGTCTAGTAGCGGGATTATGGCGACGCCCAAGTTTACTGTCGGCGAAGGGAAATATGTAAATGGCAGGGTTGTCGCCTATGCTGGAATTTTGCAGCATGCATATTTTGACGCACAAGTTGGAGCACAAGTGCGAGGTGTGCGGAAAGTGTTTCTCCCGTCCCTGGCTCCTGCAGGGTCACATGCGATCGCACACTGGACAAAAGCCATTCGGATGTCTGCACTGCGGAAAATCATTTGCCGATAGAAGCAACTTAAGGTACGATACGTATACGAATGGAATGCATAATGACTTTGGTTTGGTTGACTGACACGTGTATTTGTTGCTGAAATTGAATATTGGGCAGAGCAGGGCTGTCTGTAGTCGTGGATGGATACCCGTGGTTAACGTTAAACTTATTCCCAGCAGATATCATCAACTTTATATGTATACCTTGCATAGTTGGTAGTGTTATTTTCTGTTCCAGAGCTCACATGGCCACCCATTCTGGCTCCAAGCGATACCAGTGCAAAAGCTGCGGTAAGAGTGCCACCTTTAGAAGTCAGCTAAAGTACAGACAGATGTACAGTACTACCTACACTGAAATATGGTATTACGTAGTGCGCCATCCTGACCATATGACGCGGACGCGACAAATTTTTCAGGAAAAGCATTCGCCTTGAAGAGTTACCTGAACAAGCACCTGGAGGGATCTTGCCTGCAGGCCTCGAATAAAGAAGCAACAGCGACAGACATCGAGAACGGAATCTGCACAGCGATACGAAATCTCACTGACGATTTTAACAGCGCCAAGGACGATAGAATGCCCTTCGAAACACAGATGGATGGCGAAACCACTGAAGTGAAAGTGGAACAAGCAGAAGCTGAGTATATGATAGAGGTCTAATAATAGTCGCAACTCGCAAGTACGTATTATAGACATAGGATAGTGGAGCGTGGGGTAAAACTGGACGGCGGCGGGGGGAAATTCTGGAAACTTTAGTGTAGGATGTAGCAGGTGACACGAAAATAGCAAACAAACAAACCAACAGCATGTCTGATATGTTCCGCTGTTAATCAGCGGTAATTCCGATTTGCAAGCGCCAGGTTTAAAAGATGCTCTCATAAATACCTAGACAATGGCATGAGCATGATAATGAATGAAAAAGGCATCAGTACATGGCATGGCATGAATAAGTGTGAAATGGGCTAAATGTAAAGGACAAATTACAATGACGTGCAATTCAACTGACAACACCATCGTGTGATAGCTTGCATTCGGAATTGCCACAAGGCTTTTCCCCGATTTATTAGTTCGTGCATAACACGTACTAGCGGTTTGTCTGTGACGAGAGATACTAACCGACACAAGTGCACCATCGAATGTAGGAATGTAGGTACGGTACGACGACTTGTTATTGTTTGTGCATTTCTTGCAATCTTCCAGAAGATCTATGCAACTTTAAAGGGAAACTTTGCGCGGAAAATTCGGGGTAAGCCTGCACGGATCATTCGATAGAGCATAAAAAATGCTTCAAAACGCACCAAGTCGCATCCCTCTACGTTGCGTCATTCTTGAGTTACAGGCAAATACTGATCTGTGAACGGGAAACTCAGCTTGAGAGCACGTAGCTCGCTAACCATTGCACCGATCGGAATAATTTTGCTACCACCGTGTGCTCCGTTTGGCGTTCTACCTTTTTGTTGTATAAAGCTAAGCTGTATCTTCACTGCCTGTGGCGTGGGAAGCCAAAAAACAGGTGTCCTTGCGCAGTTTAGCACATATTTTGTCCATGTATGAAATATGTGCTAAACTGCGCAAGGACACCTGTTTTTTGGCTTCCCACGCCACAGGCAGTGAAGATACAGCTTACCTTTATACAACAAAAAGGTAGAACGCCAAACGGAGCACACGGTGGTAGCAAACTTATTCCGATCGGTGCAATGGTTAGCGAGCTACGTGCTCTCAAGCTGAGTTTCCCGTTCACAGATCAGTATTTGCCTGTAACTCAAGAACGACGCAACGTAGAGGGATGGGACTTGGTGCGTTTTGCAGCATTTTTCATGCTCTATCGAATGATCCGTGCAGGCTTACCTCGAACTTTCCGCCCAAAGTTCCCCTTTAACTCTCTAATCATCTGCAATGTGATATGATAACTTGATTGCAATTTTGGTAGCTGGGCAGCTACATTGTCAGTATCGCAGCTGTGCACTGTGCAATACCATTCCTTGGATGCCTTGCATCGGATGCTATTTGCAGCTACAATAGTATGTGTATGTGCTACCATAGTATTAGCATGCGCAGTCCCTAACTTTGCCATTCACCACTGTACGATAACTTGAAATGAAAAGTGTGCTTTGTTGTTTTATTACACTGTAATGTGTACTGTATGTGCTTTCAGTTTTAGCGTTTCTCATTCTCGCCACCACTATTAGGTTTTGTGAAGTAATTTACTCAGGTATGTTCCATACGTGACGGCTAGACAGACAACAATAAAAAGCATCAAATCTGAGTTCCAGTTCCCTCCTCCAGTAGATGGGGTGCAGGGCTTCACTCATTTCATTACCCACTCCACTCTGCGCAGGCCGAATTGAATTTCTACCCATTACTGCAGAAATCAAATCGGAGTACTGTATGCGTCCAATTTTTTATCACTTATCACCATCGTGGCACTTTTATCATGCTCGGGTGTCAAGACTTTCTACGCAACACGTTGTTACATTTCTCAATTTTGGACAACCAAGGTGAACGCAGGCGTAGGCTGAGTGCTTGAGATGTACAGTGTAGGCTACAACATAGCCCACAAAATCAAATGAAATATTTATTAACACATGACCTTCCTTTATTACTTTCTCACATGCACATGCCAAAGGCCGCTGGCACACTATTGCTGATAGTTAGCGGGGTGATAATTTACCTGGTAGAAAAGTACCGCGCGCACACTTTGGGTAGTTTTCTACCAGGGAGCGCTCTAACTTCCTGCAAACTACCAGCAGTAAAAAATATTTCCCGCGGTACATACTTCTACTAGGTAACTTACTACCTAGTAATTACCAGGTAACAACCACACCGCGCTAACTACCAGCTAGTGTGTGAGCGGCCCAAATGAAACGAACTACACAATCGAACATTTTTGCACGTTAGTAGGTATTTGCATCTATCTCTTTTATCTTAGTACACATTGATAACCAAAACACCACAACAATTACGCAGATAGATCATAATAATTATTTATCCTAACCATTACCAAGAATTCGATTTAAAATTGTAACAGTCTTTTCAGTGTTCAGTCATTACATCAGTACACGATTGTATTGTCAGCATTAGCGCCGATAGTAAAACGCGGCAGCTAAGTAACCTACCCCCAGCGTAGTACGTAGAGCAACGCAAGTCTACCTGTTATACACAGAGAATTCAGTCACAGTCGCCTGTAATTGTTTACCGTCCTACGTACGTACTGTAAGTACGCATCACATTACCAACCAAAAACGCGCACAAACTGATAAGCTCCCATCTCACCTTCTGTTGCGGTGTTATCATTTAGCGCAAAATATGCAGACATACCGAAGGTAAGTAAGTACCAACCAAGCACACACATAATAACATTCCTTGTAACCTATGCACTAGCACAGAGCGGGGTAATCCGGGCTACAAAGGGGAAAGTAAAATAATGGTATGAAAACGATACTTGCACTGTCTTCTGTTGCCCGATTTGCCCCTGCTAAACGAAGATAAGCGAGGGCAGCCCGTTATTTTCCTTTGGCCCGAATTACCCCACATTTAATCCTTCATCTTTTTCTTAAACAGCGCAAAGGTGGATGAGCTACGACAGACTAGACACCTTGCATTCAACAAACACATAAAATATAAGGTACTATGGGGTAAACCCGGACACGGGGTAAACCCGGAAACCTAAGCTTCTGAACTTGCCGCTTCAGCAAATAATAAACATAGTAGCTCATTTTAAAGAGGAAAGTTCAAGGAATCGATTGGTAGAATACTTGTCTCAATCGGTCGTATGGTTGCTGAAATATAATTGGTGTCCGGTTTACACCACAGTACCCTATACACACATAACAACGAAGTATAAGTACAGTAACGCAAACGAGCATCAGCCACACAGAAGTGAGCGGAAGTAAAACATTGGACAACGTACGTAACGCTTATGCACTGAATGAAATACGCACATCATCAGTAGGTAAGGTACACACTGTAGATGTTAGGGCATGCCTCGTTGTGTAAAATATGCACTCATATTTAAAAATTTGCACTATTCACCCCTACGCATAGAAGCATTCATTCCACATATGGTACAGGTATGGGCATGAATATTGTGTATGTACCTACTACCTATTCACCCGAACTTAACGCAAACCACGCAAAACACAACAAAGAAGCCCGCTCCCCTATCTCTCTCATTATCAAAGCAAAAAGAGTTCTTCCACTGCCGTAGATCACTTTTTCTTCCATTTTGTATCCATACACTATCAATATACTATGAAAGCAGGTATTCTCAACCCCAGGCCACGACAAGTTATTTTATGGATTCTTGGTATTACAGGTTATCAGTAGTTCAGGGTTTCTCACTAGCCGGAAGTGTTACGTTTTCCTGATACATATGCAAACTGCGCAATACTTGCGCAAACCATATGCTGTACGTACACAGACTTCATACTGTAACATGCCGTCGCCAACACCTCTACAGCACTTTCTATCCTACCTATAAGCATATTCTGTTTACGTTTCTGTCACAAAAAAATTCCAGCAAAACAAAAAAGCGAGAGAACAAAGCCAAAGCCTAACGGTTGCCTAACAGGTAAGCGCAAGAAGCAGTAGCCTACTACCCAGTAGCTTTTATACCTATCAAAAATCCAAGACAACAAGCCTATTTTGGGGAAAAAGTGTCTTGGCTAGGGATAAGGTATGTCGTTAGTTTGGATTATGAGTTGCGTTGGGATGCTGCAAGTAGGTGGTATGCTTGTAAAAGGATTCGCAGATTTTTTTCTGAAGAAAAAAAGTGGGCTCTTACGAATAGGCTATTTTGGATTGCTGTTGTCTATGGCAGAGTGAAGTTGTTTGTAGCTGGAGTGGGGCTGTTTGCGTTTTTGGAGTAGTGTTTGTAGGAGAAGATAAAGGTGGTGAGTTTGAAGTATGTAATGGTCAGAAGGGTTAGTACTTTTTTGATGAACTGATAGCGAAAAAGGGACTGGGCAAAAGGGTTCTGTGGCAATTTACTTAGATTGTCATTTGTCAACGTGACATAGTGATGACTTTAGTTTGGGACACACAAGAAAGTAATGTGTAGAAAGTAGGGTAATGTAATACGTGTCATTGTGTTTTTATGCATATTAGATAATTACCGCCAGGCGGCTTGGCTTTGATCTTTGTCCTGTATCTTTAGTGTGCTGTGTAGTCTTGCATTCCGCCTACTATGTTCTGTATGTCTAGCTACCTGCAAGGTATGCTTTTATGCTATGTAGCTGTTCAGTTCTAATTTTGTCTTAATTCTTAAATATCTGCCTTTTGCTGTTGTGCATGTACGTACTGTATGCTTCTATGCCAGTTGAAAGACTCGAGCTTCCGCCTCCACCGGCCCCTATTTCCGTTTTCACGAGCTCTAATTCTGTCAACCTTTGGATCGTAAATCTTCTGCCTTCTCCTTAGAGCCCTGCACAAAGTATGCTAAACGCCCACCTTCCGACATGACAGTATATAAGCTGCCACCCAGCTAGCTCGAGTCAGTCGACTTGTTCTCCCCTATTCTTCTCTTAAATAAATCTTTGCTTGTAGCCTGTCGTTCTTCGTACATACCACACGTACAGGAGCCAGGTTACAATTTGGCGTCCCCGGGTCCCGTCCACCACAACAGCTAACGTCTCCTCTCACGTCTATCCCCACCCAGAGTGAAACAATTCCTCTTTTCTCTTAGAAGGAGGAATTCTTTCACCTCTTTCTCTGCTTACTCCTTGGCATTTTGGCTGGCGTTGACAATTTTGGCAATTTTGGCATTCACCTGTTCAATCAATCAATTCAATCAACTTCAATCAATTTTTGACATCGACAAGTTCCATCCATTTGATTTCACTGAATTCACATCTTGGCAATTTTGGCCTTCACCTGTTCAATCAATCAATTCAATCAAATTGAATCAATTTTTGCCATTGACAAGTTCCATCCATTTCATTTCACTGGGTTCCCACTCATTTCGCTGGACTCACCCTCATATCACTGATTGACACTCATTTCACTGGATTGACTCTCACTTCATTGCATTCCCTGGATTGCAACTTCACTCAACCAATTGGCTCCGTCACCCAAGCCACATCCATGGTAAGCTCCCTCCGTTTTTGCAAACGCATAGCTAGGCAACTTTTTCCCTTTCTTTGAGCTGAGAATTTGCACACGTAGGCCATAAATCGTGTTACAATTGACATAACCTTGCTTTGCTATTTCATACTAGTATTGTCGCGCCTAGTTTTTCTCATAGTTCATTTGAAGCGCCGAAAATTTTGAGCCCGTTTTTCAACTTGTTTTACGCCCGTTACAGTACTGTATACCAGTGAAATTTTGCCCAGAACGGCAAGCGAACTACCGTATATTTCGTTCTCAGTATAAGTGAGCTGTCATTGCCCGCCTACTACTTGACAAAATCGCTTGCACTGCACTCTGCCCCAAAACGTGACTACGCGCGCTTGGCTCGTAATAGACTCGGAAATTACGTAGCCATCAAAACTTGCTGCTTTCAAGCTTAAAACACAAAAAAACAAAAAGAGAAAAAGAAAATACTTGCGTATATTGCCCTGTTGAAATTGTTGCGAAAACTGTCAACTTTTTTGCAAAAGTGTTGCGAAAATTCTTGTGCACATTGCCCTATCAAAAAAACAGCAAAAGGCAGATATTTAAGAATTAAGACAAAATTAGAACTGAACAGCTACATAGCATAAAAGCATACCTTGCAGGTAGCTAGACATACAGAACATAGTAGGCGGAATGCAAGACTACACAGCACACTAAAGATACAGGACAAAGATCAAAGCCAAGCCGCCTGGCGGTAATTATCTAATATGCATAAAAACACAATGACACGTATTACATTTTTCATATTTGTGTTTTTATGCATATTAGATAATTACCGCCAGGCGGCTTGGCTTTGATCTTTGTCCTGTATCTTTAGTGTGCTGTGTAGTCTTGCATTCCGCCTACTATGTTCTGTATGTCTAGCTACCTGCAAGGTATGCTTTTATGCTATGTAGCTGTTCAGTTCTAATTTTGTCTTAATTCTTAAATATCTGCCTTTTGCTGTTGTGCATGTACGTACTGTATGCTTCTATGCCAGTTGAAAGACTCGAGCTTCCGCCTCCACCGGCCCCTATTTCCGTTTTCACGAGCTCTAATTCTGTCAACCTTTGGATCGTAAATCTTCTGCCTTCTCCTTAGAGCCCTGCACAAAGTATGCTAAACGCCCACCTTCCGACATGACAGTATATAAGCTGCCACCCAGCTAGCTCGAGTCAGTCGACTTGTTCTCCCCTATTCTTCTCTTAAATAAATCTTTGCTTGTAGCCTGTCGTTCTTCGTACATACCACACGTACAGGAGCCAGGTTACAGTAACATGGGGTAAACCCGCCCCCCTAAGCAGTTCTCTGGAACCAATGGCTGAACCAAAACGAAATCACATAGCACAATATACGTGGTTAGGCCTTAATTAAACGTACCAATTACAACTCTACTGCTGAACATCTTTAGAGAGTTATGGCCAATTTTAGCTGTCGCTAAAACGCGATCCCTGGGGGGTAAACCCGCCCACCTAAGATTTAGGCCATGTTCAGCCT
Organism: Epsilonema sp. ZAB3_2; assembly: GCA_030247985.1. Classification (NCBI taxonomy): domain Eukaryota; kingdom Metazoa; phylum Nematoda; class Chromadorea; order Desmodorida; family Epsilonematidae; genus Epsilonema; species Epsilonema sp. ZAB3_2. The sequence continues at coordinate 87,211 of JASAMW010001148.1, forward strand.
GACCAAGCCATATTTTTATGGCTGGTTTTTTCAATATGGAAGCCAAGTTTATTGCCAACGTCCAGTAATTGTAAAAATTAAAATTAAAAATTTTCTTTCTGAAATGTGAAGGGTATGAATAATACTACTCTAGTGACAGCTGATCTCTTAGTACTGGGGGTAAACCCGCCCACCCATGATTTTAGCTAATTTGAGGCTGCCCAGGCTATTTTTTATCATTCTGGCATGTTAGAAAAAAAGCAGAAGCAATTAGCATGAACAGCAGCTACCAATTAGCCAGCTAGATAGTTTAGTTTGGTAATAAATGCTGTAAATAGGCCTACTTTGCTGTCAGCTAACTTTTCAGTACTGGGGGGTAAACCCGCCCACCCATGGAATTTTTAAAAATTTGCAAAAACGTCTCCTTACCTTGTGAAATCATATGAAAATATTGTAAAATTAGCTAAACCCACTTTTCTCGTGATTGTAAGCTGATATGACAGCTGTTTAGGATCGCAGTATTATGAGCTGATGAGGTGGGCGGGTTTTCCCTATATTTTAGTACAGGAGTTGGGTGGGCGCATTTACCCCACTAAGTACTGAAATTGTTTTTTGCTATATCTCCAGTACCAGTGGGGCGAATTGGTTGAAACTTCGCCTGGGCGTAGGGTACCATGCCCCCTTGCCCGCCCACATACCGGGTGTTCATTTTTAACATACAGGGTGTTTTTGCGCAACCTCTAAAGTTTGGTCATTTTCGACCTCTTGTTGAAAAAAGTGACCCCGTGAGCTTGATGTTTCAGCAAATGACGTGCCAAATAGCTCATTTGAAAGATGAGAGTTCAAGGAATCGATTGATATCCTACTTGTCTCAATCGGTCGTATGGTTCCTGAGATATGCAGCCCTGAAGGCTTAGGTGGGCGGATTTTCCCATGGGCGGGTTTACCCCATAGTACCCTAATATGTAGCTGACATCTACATATTGAGATATCTCAATATTGAGAAAACTTCATATTGAGATATCTCAATATTGAGTTTTTTGAGATATCTCAATATTGAGATAATACATGATTAATAACTCAATATATTGCAACATTGAGATATTTGTTGCTGATCATTGAGTTGATCTTCCTAAATGACATCACAAAACTGTTGCGAAATACTGTAAACCACGAAATTTTCGAACGCACAAATATTTCGAACAGAAGGGGGAGTCGTTTAGTTCGAACACTTTAATTTTCGAACACAGAGCTCAGCCAAGCTCTATGTACATACGTACGTACTGCTATGTACTGCACGCTGACACCAACAACAATTTTTTCCCTTCGCTAACCTATGGTATAATCGGGTCCATCGCCTATTCACATGTTTATCGTTGGTGATGCATGCATGGTGCTGTATAATACAAGGTTATACGTACCATACCATACCGTATGGTGCTGCATATATGTACTGAGGAAGTCTAATAGTACTTTAGCAGTAAATTTGTTCAACATACAAAAAGTTCGAACCATGTAATTTTCGAACAAAAGTTTTTTGTTCGAATTGTTCGAAAATTAAATGCGTTCGAAAATTTCATGGTTTACAGTAACAAAATCAGAGCACATGCCAAAAAGAATCAACCAAACCACTCTCTGAGTCACTCAAAAGCCAACAATGAACTCTTCTCCTTGCCTAGCTGTGCCACTTACTGGCGAAAAAGGGACTGGGCTAAAGGGTTGTGTGGCAATTTACTTAGAGAGTCATTTATCAATGTAATATAGTGATGACTTTGGGACACACAAGAAAGTAATGTGTAGAAAGTAATATGAGCTGACATCTAAATATTGAGATTTAGATTGAGATAATACATGATTAAGAAACGTTTTCTGTAGCGGTTGCATAGTACGTGGAAGGGGGGTACTTTTTGTAAATCGAGATAATATGCCTATCGGATTCCCCATCAAAAACTGCATATGTTGATGAAGTTTTAGGAAAAAATTTGTTCAGGCATCATCGAGATATTCAAGGGTAAAGGTGGGCAGGTCGCATTTTTGCCGTTTTTCAACGTTTTTAGCCATATTTCAGCAACCGCAGGGCTTAGACGGCTACAATTTGGTACACACATACATCCCATAGGGACCCAAGTCTGGACCAATTTTGAGCCCAATCGGCCACCTGTGTGGCGAGATATAGCGCCACAAAGTGCATTTCTGTATATTTTGCCCCTGTTGCAAATTTAGTTTTTTGAATACCACGGCGTGAATACATGCCCTGCACGGGGTAAAATTTTGACAGCATGTAGAGAAGGGTTAGGCCTAAAAACTTTAGTACTACCGCAAAAAATCTCTATAATTGGAATTGGGATTACAGTCCTCTTGAATAGTGAAAAATGCAGCAAAAATTTTCCCGCCTTTTTTATTTTTCAAGATAAATGAGCAATGCCACTGAAACTTTTTCCTCAAAAGTAGCCTATCTTATGTAGAATTTGATGTAGATTTCAAAAATAAAATTCTTTCTCCAAAAAAATTTAACCCCTAGCATATAATTTTGCAAAAGTAGTATATTTTTGTGAATTTTGGGTAAGGGTTAAATTTTTTGGGAAAAGCAATTTTATTTTTGAAATCTACATAAAATTCTACATAAGATAGGCTACTTTCGAGGAAAAAGTTTCAGTGGTATTGCTCATTTATCTTGAAAAATAAAAAAGGCGGGAAAATTTTTGCTGCATTTTTCACTATTCGAGAGGACTGTAGTCCCAATTCCAATTATAGAGATTTTTTGCGGTAGTACGAAAGTTTTTAGGCCTAACCCTTCTCTACTTGCTGTCAAAATTTTACCCCGTGCATGGCATGTATTCACGCCGTGGTATTCAAAAAACTAAATTTGCAACAGGTGCAAAATATACAGAAATGCACTTTGTGATGCTATATCTCGCCACACAGGTGGCCGATTGGGCTCAAAATTGGTCCAGACTTGGGTCCCTATGGGATGTATGTGTGTACCAAATTGTAGCCCTCTAAGCCCTTCGGTTGCTGAAATATGGCTAAAAACGTTGAAAAACGGCAAAAATGCGACCTGCCCACCTTTACCCATGAATATCTCGATGATGCCTGAACAAATTTTTTCCCAAAACTTCATCAACATATGCAGTTTTTGATGGGGAATCCGATAGGCATATTATCTCGATTCACAAAAAGTACCCCCCTTCCGCCTATACTACAGGCTACTCTCAATCCTTACAGAAAACGTCTCTTAATAACTCAATATATTGCAACATTGAGATATTCGTTGCTGATCATTAATGCAGCACACTGGCTGCATGGACTGTGGTCCGAACCATCGGGAACATTTTTTCAGGCTCCCCAGAGGTAGAGTAGAAGTCCCAAAAGCAAAAACAGGAACAAACGCACTGTATTTCCAACTAACCCTTTTCAAAACTGACCTACCGTAACATATTCCTACGTCGCCTTCAGTACTGAAAATTTGCATCCTTTATCATCGAATAACTCGAGAGCGGATGCAAATTTTGAAAAGCGGTTTTCTGCAAAAGACTCAAATAAAAATATAGTTTTTGATAGGATGGGTTTGAATTTGAAATTCGAAGGTGATGTTAGGAGACCCCTTGACTTTAATCGGCACTATCAGTTCGAAAAACCCTCATTTTTGACCGCCGGGGAAAGAACGTGTTTGAGAAGTTTCTACTTGACCTATGAAGCTCAAATTTTGTACACATCTGAGTTTAAGCCTTTGCTACAAAATACAAAAAACCGCATGAAAATTTAAGGTGTGGTTCCAGAGTTACATGCACTGGAAGGGGGACGGTTTATTATGAGACACCCAGACGTGGGCCTGGGGGTGAGGGGGGGTATGTTGAACGCACCCCCACCCCTACCTCTCCATACCCCCACCCGTACCCCCAGGAAAAATGAAAAGCAACATACCCCCGCGTACCCCCAGAAAAAAACAGCACTACGTATCCCCACCGCGTAACCCCAAACTTGAAATCAGCAGTTTGTCTGCCAGGACACGTACCCCCACCCTTTTTTCCTCTGGCTTACATCCATGCTCAGACTTTTTACATACTCCACAAAGTGCATGCATTGTCAAGAACTGTTGTTTGTAGTTGCACAATGTAGTGAATAGTTTTATATAATGGTTTATCCCTATCATTCTAGACAAGTTGCTGAAGTATTCAACAGTGGAAATTCGATTCGAACACATACTTACACACCACTCTTATCAACCCACCACTGCATTTTGTATAAAATATTACAAGGTGCACAATAAAAACTGTTGCACTGTGTGCAAAAAAATAGTGCTCATTTTTTTCTGGGGATATAGATTTTGTGGGGTTATGTAGCACACCATTTACAGTTGGGGGTACGTAAATATGCTGGGGGTACGTGAGGTTTTTTTCTTGGGGGTACGTAAAAAATCTGGGGGTACGTGGCCAAAAAATTTTTTTTGGGTGGGGGTACGCAACACCCCCCCACTTTTGACCTCCTGCATACCCCCACTGACAGACCCCCACCCTCAAAACCGTGCCCACGTCTGGACACCCTGTATTATCTTCATATTATCTACATATAATCTATTATCTTCATATTATCTACATATAATCTATTATCTTCATATTATCTACATATAATCTATTATCTACATATAATCTATTATCTTCATATTATCTTCATATAATCTTCTTATCTTCATATTTTTTCGTATCTTCATCAAATGTTAGAAATTAGAAATTTGCCTCCCCATACAAACTGTCCCACCATATCCCCTCTTTAAATCTTCTAAATTTATCTTCATACTACTTGAAAGCCTTCTTCAGTATCCTTTTCTCTCCTGACTTCTCCACATCAGTCATGTGTAAGATACTGTCCAGTTCACTTTCAAAAAATCACGATGAGCATTCAGATTCTGATGAGGTATAGTTCCAGATTCTACAACATTATCATTTCCTGTTCTATTTCTTATCTTCAGATAATTCACCAATTCTTCATATAAATTTGCGCCTTGCATAAATAAACCAAAACGTAGAAAATCACATATTGCAACCACACTACAGCTATACAAATTTTCCACAGTCACATCTGACTTTACCTTTGCGATTTTCCATTTCAGTTCCTCTGACAATCGAGAAACATTGAGACTCCAAACTAAAGTTCGATCCCCATGCTTTCCAACAGTCACTCAAAAGCCAACAAATAACTCCTCCTTGGCTCTTGAAAATTGTTGCGAAATATTGCAGTCAGAGGACACCACAAACAGAGTCAACCAAACCGCTCTCTGAGTCAGTCAAAAACCAACAATGAACTCTTTTCTTCCGCTCGCTGTCCCATCCCACTCACTGCCTGCCACACACTCCTACAAAGAGCACGCGTCACTTCAGCAATCAATAAGCACGCTACCACACGCAGCAACTACCTGCGTGGCCACACGAACGTGCCCAAACACGTCATCACAGTACACTATTGCAAATTATGCAAATTTACAACAGCGCGCTCCTCATACAAATGTCGTGTTTGTAGATTTTCTAATAATCGCCATTATGGCCCAAGTGGTAACTCACATGTCTTTCAATACTCACGACTATATACGGGCACGAGTTCGAATCCTCTCAGAATTTTTATACAACCTTTGACAAAATCAAAATGATGGATTGCGTATCTTTCCAACATACATAATCGAAATTGGTCGATTGAAAATTTGAAATCGATGGATTGCGCATCCTTCAGTGCATATGTAGAAAATTGAAACAGACTGCGATTTCAAATCGGTGGATTGCGTATGCTTCACTACATACTTAGAAAATTGCAAAAACATTAAATATATGCTACACCGCATACATAATCGTCAAAATCGAGAAAAACTGATTTCTGAAAACCCTACAACATGGGAAATTTGCTCATTCCTAGTAAGCTCTTACGCCTGAGGGCGTAAGAGCAAAAAGCACATCCGCAACTTGCGTGCGGCGTTTTGAAAAAACGGTGTCATTTTCTGTAAAGCGTCACGCGCCCACGTAAGAAAATGACATATCCTTTTCAAAACGCCTCCCTAACACAACACGAATGCCATAAAAGACGACAACAACATAACATATTACATTACTCTCAGGAAGAAGAAGTGGGGGACGTGGGCGAGCCCCCCGTGCCCGTGCCCGATCCCCCGCTGCATGGTGTCGCAGCGGCGGTAGACGAGGAGGTAGGGCACGGGGTCGGGCCGGGGGCGGTTTCTACGAAGTGGGGGACGTGGGCGAGCCCCCCGTGCCCGTGCCCGCTCCCGCGCCCATCGTCTGCTGCATGGTGTCGCAGCGGCGGTAGAAGAGGAGGTAGGGCACGGAGTCGGGCTGGGCGGCGTGCCGCTGCGTGACGTCGGAGGGCGGGACGAGGGAGAGGCGCATGTCGTCCGCCTCCATCCAGCTCCCGCCGTGAAACACCAGCGCCGTGTAGTGACCGCCAACCGCCGCCGTCCCGTGATGAAACACCACTGCAAGCAGCAGAACAACACGGTAAGTAGTATCAAAAATGTATAATTCTGCTTTGAAATATCCAATATTTGGAACCCAATTAAGAAACGTTTTCTGTAAGGATTGAGAGTAGCCTATAGTGTACGCGGATGGGGGGTATTTTTGGAAATCGAGATAATATGTCTATCGGATTCCCCATCAAAAACTGCATATGTGGATGAATTTTGAAGAAAAAATTTGTTCAGGCATCATCGAGATATTGATGGGTAAAGGCTGGAAGGTCGCATTTTGCCGTTTTTCAACGTTTTTAGCCATAATTCAGCAACCAGAGTGTGTATCGGGCTACAAATTGGCACACACATACATCCCATAGGGACCCATGTCTGGACCAAATTTGAGCCCAATCCGCCACTTGTATGGCGAGATATAGCTTCAGAAAGCTCAAATTTACGTTTTTTGGACCTGTTGCAAATTCGGTTATATGAATACCACGGCGCGAATACATGCCCTGCACGGGGTAAAATTTTGAGAGGAAGTAGAGAAGGGTTAGGCCAACAACTTTTAGTACTACCGCAAAAATTCTCTATGTTTACAATTGGGACTACGGAGCTCTTGAAAGTTGAAAAATTCAGCAAAAATGTTCCCGCCTTTTTTATAATCCAAGATAAAAGAGCAATACCACTGAATTTTTTTCCTCGTAAGTAGCCTATCTTATGTAAAATTTGATGTAGATTTCAAAAATAAAATTGGTTTCCCCAAAAATTTAACCCTTACCCAAAAATTGTCAAAAATATACTACTTTTGCAAAATTATATACTAAGGGTTAAATTTTTTGGGGAAACAAATTTTATTTTTGAAATCTACATCAAATTTTACATAAGATAGGCTACTTACGAGGAAAAAAATTCAGTGGTATTGCTCTTTTATCTTGGATTATAAAAAAGGCGGGAACATTTTTGCTGAATTTTTCAACTTTCAAGAGCTCAGTAGTCCCAATTGTAAACATAGAGAATTTTTGCGGTAGTACTAAGAGTTGTTGGCCTAACCCTTCTCTACTTCCTCTCAAAATTTTACCCCGTGCAGGGCATGTATTCGCGCCGTGGTATTCATATAACCGAATTTGCAACAGGTCCAAAAAACGTAAATTTGAGCTTTCTGAAGCTATATCTCGCCATACAAGTGGCGGATTGGGCTCAAATTTGGTCCAGACATGGGTCCCTATGGGATGTATGTGTGTGCCAATTTGTAGCCCGATACACACTCTGGTTGCTGAATTATGGCTAAAAACGTTGAAAAACGGCAAAATGCGACCTTCCAGCCTTTACCCATCAATATCTCGATGATGCCTGAACAAATTTTTTCTTCAAAATTCATCCACATACGCAGTTTTTGATGGGGAATCCGATAGGCATATTATCTCGATTTCCAAAAATACCCCCCATCCACGTACTATGCAACCGGTACAGAAAACGTTTCTTAATATTATTTGGTTTCGTAAAACCCAATTATTTGGGTTCGAAAAACCCAATTATTTGGTTTTGTAAAACCCAAATAATTGGGGCGCATATCTGCCAGGCATGCTCTCTTTCGCTTATACACAACGTCCTCCATTTCTCCATTCCGGCCCCAAAGCAACAGGCTAAGTGAATAACTTACCAGCGAAAAGCTTGTAGGAGCGTTGAGGATATCCACTGGTGCCACCGCCACCACCACTGCTCGCGTTGGCACCACGGTTGAAACTCGTCGGAACAATGTAATCTAAAAGCAAAACCGAAACATGAAAATCATCGACGTCAACAGATGACATGAAGAAATCATGTAGGGTACTATGGGGTAAACCCGGCCATGGGAAAATCCGGCCTGCCTAGCCACCTGTTTCAGGGCTGCATTTCTCAGCAAGCAATGGACCGATTGAGACAAATATTAGATCAATCGATTCCTTTAACTCGCCTCTTTCAAATAAGCTACAATGTTCATCATTTGCTGAAGCGGCAAGTTTAGAAAAGCCTAGGTGTCCGGTTTTACCCCGTGTCCGGGTTTACCCCATCATAGTACCCTAACAGCTGATATTGCAGTGAATGGCGCACCTTTGGGGATTTGCAACTCCACGTCGTAGCGTATGCGTTTGTTGAGCTTGCGCAGTCCGTCCGCGCCGTCGTACAGGAAGCGCTTGAGCTGCAACACCAGCACCAACGGTAACTCCTGCATCCAACAGCGTCGAGTACCCTACAACACACGCACACACGCGTACAGTACATACGTAACGTGCACACAAAAAGGAACAAGAACCTATGAATGATAGCAAAGGATCGAACGTGCGAACGCAAACGTACATATCAAATCAAGACACACGTCGTATGGAGCAGGTGGGCGTGTACTGTACCTCGCGAGAAGAGCCAAGACATTTCACGGTCTCCTTGCGTAAGAAACTGGCCAGAGCGGCAGTCACGGAATCCACGCTTGCATCCTGCAATTGGAAGACAGCCATAAAATATAATAAAAGGGGAAGGGGAGAGGGGGTCGTCGGAAATAAACCCGCAAACAACATACCTACCTACCTGTATATCGAGCGGAAGAGTGAAGAACGGCTCCAGATTCATCGAGTCTTTAGCGCCGTGCTGGCTCAGAGCGAAACGCAGCTGACCAGCGAAAATGGACGACACCAAAGACTGCGAAGTGCGAGCCTGCAAAACAGCAAAGAAAACAGCCTGCCGCACATACGTACATAAATTCTCTCCTTCCATCGACTGCAGTGTATTATTATTCATTGCGCCACGCAATGGGACAATGGATAGGGAAAAATTGGACCGATACGCAAAGACTGGGCCGAAAAGGGGGGAGGGTACCGCTTCCCTGACACGAGTTTATGAACGGTCCCTTATCTTACGGCCCATTCACATCGGAGTACGCTCGGCGAGTACTGCACATCATGGTTCGGTATATGCAAAGGAAAGGCACGGACAGCCATCGATGCGTCAAGCGCACTTTCTTCCGATGTGAACGGGCCATCATGAAAATCCTTCTCTGCCATAATTTACGAACGGTGCCTTACGTGTCTGGTGACGGCGGAGCGTCGATTGGGTCCCACCTCCTGCCATTCGTTCTGATTACTATCCTCGCTGGACGAAGGAGCAGCAGCGGCAGCGTCCGAAGAACCGCCTGTGTAAAAAGGGCAGGTGAAATAGGTGACTAACTAGCATACTGTAAACGAGGATATTTTCGGGCAAATACTTTCTTCTCAAAAACTTCTGACAGAGCACATGGCTGATGTGCTGATCATAGGAAAATACTGCTGGCAGAAACTTTTTGTCCAACTTGTACCCGCAATTTTCCCGTTTACAGTAGAAAACCGAATACGGTAGAAAAGTAACGTAGTACTGTAGGTAGACGGCCCACCTTCCACAACCTTCACCATTTCCTCGTGCAAATGATTGAGCAAGGCCAGGAGAAACTCCTCTGCGTCCTCTTGCCTACCCTACAACACAATTACATCTATTGCATCTTGGGGTAAACCTGGCCATGGGGCAATCTCGGCCACCTAAGCTAAGTTCAAGGAATCGATTGTCGAAATAATAGTAGTCTCAATCGGTCCACTGGTTGCTGAGATATGCAACCCTGAAACATAGGTTGCCGGATTTTCCTTTGGCCGATTTTACCCCATCGTACCCTACGAAACACTCCATCTCAAGATTCCAAGGTTCAAACAACAATAATAATAGTGAACGAACCTTGAAAGTGGCATCCGCCCTGAGCTTCTGAATCACGGAGTACACGGCTTCTGGTTCAACGGGCGAGCCGACGGGCGGCGCGGAGTAGACTGTGCGCTTGATCAGGAACTTCTTATCCATCGGAAACTCGGCACTTACAAAACCGGAGCTGAAACAGAAGAAAGCACAGCAACACTTGCATCTCATCTCCTCAGCAGCAGGAGGGAGATTGAATATGAATACCCTTCAGGTACCCCGTAATAGTGCGGGGTAATTCGGGTGGGGGGAATTTGGGAAATCATCTCTACCTTGTGTTCAACAATTATGAGGGGCGTACGTACCGCAAGTCTGTGCGGTCAATAGAAAGCGTGTATGAGCCCAGTGAGGAGGTATAAACAAGAGGGAAAGTTTGAGAAATTGAGCTGTCGGTCAGATGGGGACGTGCGCTTAAGAGGGGCGTAATCCCGTGCTGCGCTGCGTGTTCGACTCACGCACTAGCCGCCCAATTTTTCAGGCTACTTCTCTTGTCCTCGCACCTCTTAATTATGAGGGGCGATGAGGAGATCCAGCAAATACAAGTACCGAATTACACCGAATCATACAGTACATACAGCTCCGCAGGTCACGCTTACAGGGCGTCCAGTATAGGCGTGGAGGTGGCCTTGCGGCCCACGAAGCGTCGAAACTGCTGCAGCAGGTGAAAGAAGGGCGGGCAGGCGAGGAGCGCCTGCAAGGTCGCGTTCACATAGCACCAGTTGCCGCGGTTCACAAGGCCGCGCAGTTGAAAACCCGGCCCGCGATGCACCAACGTCCACGTACTGAGAAACTCTGGAAAAAAACATGTACATAAATATGCAGGGGTCTGTGCAGTAAACCCACGCCGTGAGAGTCTGTGGGGTAAACCCGGACACGGGGTAAACCCGGCTACCTAAGCTTTTCTGAACTTGCCGCTTCAGCAAATGATGAACATGGTAGCTCATTTGAAAGAGGAGAGTTCAAGGAATCGACTGGTAGAATACTTGTCTCAATCGGTCTTGTGGCTGTTGAGATATACTATATGTTCCGATTCACCCCCGTTTCCGGATTTACCCCACAGTACCCTACCTTTGTCCCTTTCCTACCTTTCACTTCCTTGCCACACGAATCCTCATCTACGGAAACGACGGTGATCGCATCCGTATACGCCGTTTCCTCCGTCCTACATTCGGAGGACTCCGTCACATCTTCCCAGCGATCCGCACTACTCGAAACCCCACTACTCGCCGTCGCAGGTACACTGGACACCACTATTGCAGACGTGGCCTCCTTGGTATGCGCGAAAAGACTCGCCCAGGATTTGGGACCCACAGGCTTTTTCTCCGCAGTTTCCGAAGAAACAGACGACGCCTTAAGCTCCTCCTCTGCAGTGTGACCTGCCTGCTCTTCTGTGATTGGTTGGCGCACTTGTTTCTCTGTTTCATCGGTAGAGGGCTTCGCGGGGCCCGTAGAAGTAGGAGCAGTTTGTGGCAGTTGTTCCGAAGGCGGCGGCACAGGCGACAGGGGCACTGGCGTCTTCGTCGCTACGTCGCATTCTTCTTCTTCGCCGTCCAAATTAAGACGCAGCGTGGCTGCTGTAGCGCTCGAAAGCTCGGGCAAGTCTTCGAAATCGCCGAAAAACGACAGGCCCAATCCCGACACCGACTGTGCCGTTTCGTCGAGGTTCGCACTCCTCGCATCTTCTTCCTTGGCCGAGCCCTCAGCCCGTTCCTGAGGGGCAACTGGCTGCTGCGATTCCTCAGTTGTGGCGGTTGTAGGAGGCGGCTCAATTTCGAGCGCAGTTTTCTCCTCAACCTCCTCTTCACTGTCTCTATTAGCTCCATCAGCAGAAGGCACTGGCGTTTCTGGTATCGGCTCCTGCCGTTGCGTCTCCTGTTCAAACACCTCCTCGTCCTTCGCTTCTTCTGCTACTTCCTGCGCTGTTTGGTCCGGCTCAGTATCCTCCAATTCACACTGTTGCTGCTCCTGCTCCTCTTGTTCCTCGTCCGGTGCCTGTGGCAGGACGTTAGCGGCGCCGCCGTAGGCTGTCGCGGGTACGGATCCCACCGCGACCGTATTGGGATGCTGATGATACCTCGTTGAAGCGCGAGGCGCCATCCAATGCACACCCCCAACTTCAGACTGTCTGCCGTTATTATTCGTATAAAGAGGCAGGGTGTTAAGAGCGGCAGTAGTGGTGGTGGTATAGTGCGCTGGTTGACTGAACGCAGCCTGTTGATACTGGAAAGGCACATAGGTGGCGGGTTGCCCCCTAGCGGGAGTTCCGGCAAACAGATGAGCTTGCCCTGTCTGCTGCTGAGGGTTGAACCAGAAAGGCTGGTTGGGCGACAGAGGCACTGCTTGAGTCTGAGGAAACTGGGCCGGCAGTGCGCCGCTTTGCTCGGGGCTAAAGTGCGCAAAGTACAACGGCGTACCGGTGCGCAAATTCGGGAGAACAAACGGCGATTGCGCGGCGGCCTGGGACTGAAAAGTCGGGAGCAGAAATTGGCCGGCCGGACTCGCGCCTATGAACGGCTGGCCGATAAAATGATTGGCAGAAGCGACGGCGCCAGGCTGATACTGGTGATACACGCCGGCGCCGTTTAGTGATTGCCGCGTGCCGCCCCCGTGCTGAGGATAATTCGCGTTGTTCCTGCGAGACGCATACGAGTGCTGCTGTGTGCGAAATGTCCTTGAGCCTGTTGTCGACAGATTTTGGGGCCTAGAGCTTCTATTCGTACCAGAAGCCCCCGCAGCAGAAGTAAATGAGTTCGAGCCAGGTTTCCCACTATTGGTTGCACTGGCATTAGCCTGTTGCGCGTTGGGGTTGGTTTCTAGAGGTTTTTGAAGGGGTTCGTTGTTCAGCTGTTGCTGTTTGATGGCCGTGGGTGTGGTTGAGGTGGGCATTAGCTCCAGGTCAAGTTGTTGATCCTCTTCCAGTTGATTATTTTCGGCCGAGGCGGGAATCGAACCCGTCACCGATGTGGCGCCCATACTGGTGGGTGAGCAGGCGGCGTCCTCCAAGACTATTTCCTGCTCGTTCAGCGCGAAAAACACCGGCTTGTTCTCGAAGGGAAACTGCAAAAAATGAAGAAGGAAATAAAATGTCATTGTCAAAATACCGGTGTATTTACCGGTGCATAGCGCCATGCAAAAATTGAGAGGTCCTATAGCAAGCAAGCAAGCAAGCAAGCAATGTTTCTTCTCCGCGTGCATAACGTCTGAACATAAGATAAAACAAGCAATGCAGAGGTCCTATATGGGGCTATGCATGGGGGCTATGCATGGGATATCCTTTTGTTTTTGAGAGGTGCGCCAATGGGTAGCTTATGGCCAGCTTACATCGGTAGGTTCATATACCCCACAGTACATATGGGGCTGTACATGGGGATATGCATCAGGGGGAGAGGGATATGCATGGGGCTATGCATAAGTAAATACGGTATATGGACGGCACGGCATGAGAAATTAGAATGCGGAAAAGCAAAAGGAATGAATGATAGGGTAGCGCGGGATAAATTTGGGTGCCGTTTTTGTTTGGAATTTTTAGAATGCAAAAGTAGCGAATTCGTTTCTTTGAGTAGAAAACCCAAACCAAACCCAGTTCACATAAATTGATGTGGTTTCTTCCACAGTCTCTCCTTCCCGCCCCGAATTACCCCCAGCTACCCTGATATTCTTGCAGACAACAAAATGAATAGCATTCCTATTTTAATACCTCAGTTGATGAGTATTTTGCGGCGTGTGCGGCACCAGAAGGCGAAGATCGGCTGGGGAGCGGAAAAAGGACGTTTCGAATCTCGTATTGGTCAGCTTCATCCAGATCCGAAGCGTCGATGAAAGTAGCCATCGTCCGAAGAATCAAGAAATAATAACGACAAATTCTGGAGAACCTTCCAGATGGATATTGATTGATGGAAGGACAACGGCAAAAAACAATTCAATTCAATTCAATGCAGCGCCATGAAGAAGTTGATAAATTTGACAAAAGTTCCAAGGAAATAATCAGAGCAATACAAAGAGGAAATTATTATTTACGTACTACGATGATACGAACGCCAAACTGTTTGTTCGGCTATGGGGTATGTATGTACGTTGTTGTGTCACAGACATCTAGAAAGTACACGGACATAGCACTCTATTTTGGTACTGGACATCAGGTAGAAGTCCATGCACATACATAACATGTGGAACAAAGGGCAGCTTTTACACTCCAGAGTACTACAGCACAAAATTGGCATGCAACTAGGTTTGGTGGGTATCTTGTCATTCGAAAACAATATCTCCTTCAATTTTACCAGATTTTACATCAAGGCTAAGCTATATACCTGAACAGGTGCCCACTTTTTCACATCCTACATAGTGCACTCACTTACTCACCATGCAGTGCACTTACTGTGTATGAGAATGAAGGAAAACAGCATAGAACAAGGACCAGTTACACACATCACAAATCATCGTTGCAAACAGCAGTAATTGATAATAGGAATACCATATTTTGGGTGTATATCCCCCTGAGTATATCCCCAACATATTATATCCCCCTGGTGTATAACCCCATCCATGTACTGTAGGGTACTGTACCGATGTACCGATGTAAGCTGGTCATAGGCTAGCTATAGCTACTCTTACACCTAGTTACTATGCTTATAGGCCTAGCTGATCATGTCTTGTACTAGAATAACCCTGTTTTAACTTCAATTATGCCCTAAAACACATACAGGATCTCATAATAAACCAAACACTGCATAACCCCATCAGACCACTTGATTTTGTATAGCCCATGGGGTATTCACTAGAGATGGGTCGATAATATCGAATATCGTATCGAATATCGAAAAATATCGGGTTTTTGGGCAATATCGATTATCGTATCGAATCGATATTTGCAATTTGGAAAATATCGAATATCGTATCGATTCGATATTTTGCAAAATATCGTATCGATTTTTTCCCACTCACCCCTACCAAAAATGTTGACCAATTTGTCTATTTTCCCCATGTTTTGGTGCCACAATTTCATTTCCAGGGGAACAAAAATTCGTTGTCCTAGTGACAAAAGTAGTGTCTGCTAATGTCTGATGCGTATTGGAGCCCAATTCAAACTCAAAATTGGGTCACCAACCACACTTTTGTGTAGCTCTATCACTACTTCTGTACTGGGGGCAATTTGTATTGCTCTTTGGGTGTCATGAGGATGATCAAATGGACCTAGTGGAAAAGTTCAACCATCAACACATGCAATTGCAGGGAATCGAATTCCTGAATGTGAAGTCTATAATGCTGGGCACATGCACATACATACATATGAATGTACCGTACGTACACTACATAGTACATACACGTACATTCATGCACACGGCGTGTATACTTGGCTTTTGAGTCTGCCTAATGTACTAGTGCTGTGCTATATCCATGGTGCATGTACATGTACAGTACGTACTGTAACACGAACACTATGTAAATATGTGCAAGTGTGCAGCAATATGAGCAGGAACAGCAAAATATCGAAATAAAAAAATTGTCAAAAAAATATCGAATATCGATATCGAATATCGAAAAAACGATACTTTTTTCCAAATATCGTATCGAATATCGTATCGAATTTTTTTAGTGATATCGATATCGTATCGAATATCGTTTTTCCAAAATAATGATATCGACCCACCTCTAGTATTCACCCAAAAATATAGTGTGGTACAAAATCACAACTGGGATGATCCACTGGACGGTTTTTTGACCTTCGTTTGTTTGCGCTTCATCGTTCCTGAGCTAAAAAGCATACAAAGAACATTTGTCAAGACCAATTATCAGTGAAGAGTATGATGCAGAAATCGTTTTTCTTTCTTCTCCAAAAAACCGCTTCTCTTTCTGTGGAGCATGTGTAGAGATATCTCACTCAGAAGATCCCCAGTTTGAACTCCCGCGTGTTGAAAGATAGCCATTCCGTTCTGGATATTACACCTAGTGTCCGCACAAAAAAAATAAATTCGTGGACTCCTTTGTCCGCCTAAGCTTTCTAGAAGTCCGTGGTCCGCCTAAGCTCTCTAGAAGTCCGTGGTTGTGTTAAGTTTTGTTTGGTGGTCACCTCGCCATGAACTGCTGCAGCTGCTGCAGCTAGCGTAAGTTTGCGCGCTTTCCTCGCATAAAGTGAAAAAAGGCGTCAAGAAGACGCACACAAATTATAGGTGTACATGAACGTCATCGTGGCACTTGGAACACCTTTCGTTGGTACGGTAGTCGGGCTAGTTATATTCAAAAACATTTCGCTCAAAAGTGGTCAAATTTGGACATCTCTCAAGTAACAGATGAAATATTTGTAATAAAAACTGGAAACTTGCTCAGCACTCATTTTTGGCAAAAATATGACAATCAATAGGTTATAACCAAAATAAAAAATAATTTCAGTTGACAAATGATTACCGTATGAACGAAATCCCCCCGACACAACACAACCACGACTCTCACTAGGCGACCACGACCTAGAAAGCGGCGACAAAGGACCACGAAGCGACACTAGAATCCAGAACGAAGCTATCAACACGCGGATCAAACTCGAACTCTCGAGAGATATCTCTACACACTCCACAGAAAAGAATCGAAAAAGAAAAGAAAAACGATCTGCATCAACTCTCACTGAAACACAAACTTTTGCTGCAGCTCAGGAACGATGAAGCGCAAACGAACGAGTCAAAAAACCGAGCGATCATCCCAGTGTGATTTGTACCACACTATATTTTTGGGTGAATACTAGAGGTGGGTCGATATCAATAGGTTATAACCAAAATAAAAAATAATTTCAGTTGACAAATGATTACCGTATGAACGAAATTGGTTATTCAAGAACAACAAGAACTTTTACGCTGTCGAAATTTCCAGACGTTCATGGTGATGATGAGGAAAAAAAAAAAAGGGAAAAAAAAAAAACCCCCCCACCCAACAAAAACGCCAAAGAAAAAGCAAAACCCGTTGCGAGTTGGCAATCAAAATCGTAAAGGAGAAATAAATCACACTGTACTACTTCTTACTACAGGTAGGTTTTGATTCTGCCTAGGGAACACTATAATTTTCTCTCTCTTATGTACATAAATTCTACATTGACATTAAAGTACAGAGAAGAAAATACATAAAATAAAACTGTGAAATTCTCAACAACAATACGTACATCATCTGCTCGCCCACCAAAAAAATATTCGACAAAAAAAGTGACCAACATTATCGGGTATTACATGCTAAGCATTCTTGCTTCACCAACTGGTATGTATATGTACTACTGTAATGTTCCGTAAAATAGCCCCATGGGGCTATACAAATGGTAAGCACCGATCAGGGGGGCTATACACGAGACTATACACGGGCTATACACGGGCTATTTTTCATTTGTACCAAAAATAAGGTTTTTGACCTCCTGAACTCGTTTATGGTGGTTATTTGGCACGTTTCCAAGCTCCAATCATCAAAAATGCAGCTTTCAACGTAACGTAAATGTGAAATTTTTGCTACCAAAAAATTTCCCTCGTAGAAATGTCACTGGCAAAATGATCAGAACTGTTCCAAATGAGGTGCAGTTAAACTCCTATGCATCAAAACACCTCAAAAACGCTGTTTTTAGCGCAAAAACACTTAATTTTCCTTGCTTTTCGCGGTGCGCAATAGGGGGCTATACACGAGGGCAAATGACGTTAGTGGCCGATTTGGGGGGGGGGCTATACACGAGGGGGGTTATACACGAGAGGGGGCTATATACGGAACATTACAGTACAAGACAAATACACGTATACTTTATGTAGTCATCGCATAATTCGACTATCAGTTTAGCTCTAAAAGTAGAGCTCTCACGGGTACCCGGACCCGGAACCCGGACCCGGGAAAACCCGGCTTTTTTTGCTACCCGGACCCGGACCCGGACCCGGAAAAATAGGCGAAAATCCGGGTCGGGTCTAAGGTGTATAATTTCGCACAATTTTGGCTTTCTGCTCGATGTAGTTTGAGCATTTTCTGAAATTTTCTCAAGAATAGAGGATAGTTATTTTCGAATTTCGACATTCACACGAAATATCGAGCTATATTTTTCCAAATTTTCCACCTTGAGGTTATGTATTCTTTCAAACGAACATTGTTATATACAGTCTATTGCATATGTATTTACGTAACGTACGTACGTACAGTTCATACTGTACCACATACAGTAGTATGCTGTACGTGTACGTACGTACGTACATTAATATGCACGTAACAGCAAATATTCCTACTACCCGACCCGGACCCGGAACCCGCGGGTCCATGGTTTCAAAACCCGGACCCGGACCCGGACCCGGATCAATGCAAAATGCCTACCCGTGAGAGCTCTATCTAAAAGGTACCACCCGAGTTTCAATCCTTGCTGAACGCTGGTGTAAAAAATGTCACCGGGCTAGCTGATGGTCACTTCACTGCTGCATTGACGTAAGACTGTCAGCAATCTGTCACAAAAAAGAAACATACATCCTGTCAATCAATGGAAGCTATGTGTATGTAGCTAGCAGCGTCGAGAGTAGATAAATACACAGAGTGACTCTCATTCTCTTCAATTTTCAATACTTTTGTCGGTGTTCAGGCAATAGGGTAAGGTACTGTAAACCCGGACACCTAAGCTTTTCTGAACTTGCCGCTTCAGCAAATGATGAACATGAGTGGCTCATTTGAAAGAGGAGAGTTCAAGGAATCGATTGGTAGAATAGATATCTCAATCGGTCGTATGGCTGCTGAGATATGCTAGGTGTCCGGGTTTACCCCCGTGTCCGGGTTTACTCCACCCACAGTACCCTACTAACTATAGGTGGGTAAAGTGAATTTTCAGTGCGAATGTGTATGTTGTTGCACAATAAGCCTACCTTGAATTCGCAGCCAGTTGCCTCGATAATGTCCTCTACAGTCACATTTTCTGCTGCTTCCAGTAGAGTCAAGCCGCGCTCCGGATCTACAGAGAATACCGCCTACAAGAAAGAGCAGCATATGTATAATCAAGACTGAGTAAAAATCTTGGAGTAAACTTTGCCTCATATATATTCGACAGGCCAAAAATAGTCTGTAAAAAAATAAAATTTCGCCCATAGTCTGGCCAATAAGAGTTCGCAATGGAACTCAAGTCGCGTTGCGTGAAATAGATTCACAAATGCGGATTTCTGTCCGTGCAACCCTATTTCGCAGAAGTACAGGGAAACTATGCAGGACGACTTGAGTACCATAGCGAGCGAACTGTCTCTGGCCAGACCATAGGCTAAAATAGAACCAATTTTTCGTCAAAGAGTAATATTTCGTACCTGCCGCATTATGACGCGCACAAACAGCATCATACATACCTTTTCGGTGATGATCATGTCCACCACATTCTTTCCAGTCAAAGGCAGTGTACACTCCGGCAGGATTTTGTGCTTGCCCTTCGCAGTATGCTCCATTGTGACAACCACTTTGGACCCAGGAGCAGAAACCAAGTCCATGGCTCCACCCATACCCTTCACCAGTTTACCCTGCAGTCAATAGAACGCAACATATCATACAAACGAATAGGAAGGAGCCGAGAGTGAAGACATAATTCGAAATGGAAAGACGAATGAATGACTCCAACCAGCTTTACGGGTATCATCCAGTTTGCCAAATCGCCGTACTGGGATACTTGCAGCGCACCAAGTATTGTCAAATCAATGTGACTGCTGAAAAAGCAAACACAATATTGTACTCATGTACGTTGTTGTGTCGAATGTAGGCTACGTTGTACGTTGTTGTTGTACACATACACACATACGTAGGTTACATACATAGGTTACGTACTTGTACATACGTAGGTTACGTACGTACGTACATACATAGTAGGCTACATACACGTATGATGCGTACGTACATACGGTACGCTGCCATGCAGTAGTACGTACGTACCCTCTGATCATAGCAAAACTGGCATCCGATCCGAAATATGAGGCGCCGGGCAAAACAGTCACCGTTTCTTTGCCCGCGTTGATCAAATCTGCGTCTTCCTCTCCCTTAGTCGGATATGGACCCTAAACAAAGAGGGCAAGATAACCCAATACTAAGGAAAACACGACATGAAATATGGAATAGAATATTCGCCTTGCTCCATAAGAGCAGTTGCCGTCTTCGACCTCCCCGCCGATGGTTTGAGCTGTAGTTATCACTACTAGAGCTCAAAATTCGGCGTCCTTTCGTAAAAAATAATTGTTTCGGCGTGCTTTGCGTGTGTGTGATAATTACAGCTCAATTCGGCGGGGAGGTCGAAACGACAACACGCTCTTACATATGGAGCAAGGCAAATAGAAATGGACCACTCTTATGGCTCATTCATATTATTCGAAGAAAATGCGTTCCGCGTACGCTCGGTGCATCCATCCATGGCTGTCTATGCCTTGGCGCATGTCGAGCCATGGACACGAGCATACGCCCAGCGCATGTCTCCGAAATGTAATGGGCCACTACTACATAGTACTCTCCTACCAGTCCGAGAATGCCGTTTTCGCTCTGCAGTCGTACAACAACTCCAGGCGGAATCCAATTTGCGCACTGCATCGGAATTCCAATGCCCAGATTCACTAAAAAAAGGTGCTTTTTTTCCTGTTAGCGTGACCGTTCTTGTCTGTACAGTAACCTGCAGATATGATATAAAGCTTTGCTACAGGTACCTACCGTACATGCCATCTTTGAACTCTTTTGCGGCGCGTCTAGCAATTCGATCGCGCAGTTTTGCAGCTGGACTCGAATCATCTTCACCCGCTTTTTGAAACACCAATCGCTGAAAACAACGCATATAGGTAGGGTACTATGGGGTACAACCGGACATCCAGTTGGCGTCGGAGACTTTGAATCCCGGGAGGAGTAAAATCGAGGCTACTATACCGTACTTCGATCCGCTTTTCGTAGGATGGTCCCTGAATGAGTCTGTGTACGTAGACGCTGGGTATGTGGATGTCTTCGGGTGCCAGGGCGCCAACCTCCACAATCTCCTCCACTTCTGCAATCGTCACTTTCGCAGCCGTACACATGGGAGCGTTGAAGTTGTTCGCCGTCTTCCTGTCTACGCACAACAACTTATTAAGACATGTAAGCACAAGAGAAGCAGTTTGAAAATTGGGCAGCCAGTGCGTGAGTCGAACACGCAGCGCAGTACACGGGATTACGCCCCTCTTAGCGCACGACCCCATCTGACTGCACAGCTCAAACTCCCACCCTTGTACCTCCTCACTGGGCTCTCACACGCTCTTTTGTTGGCACGCACGGACGTGCGGCACTGTTGTCTGCCCGCGACAGAAACTTGTTAGCACAACAACTTATGCATCAGGGTATCACGGGGTAAACCCGGCCGGTTGCGGTTGTATTGGTGGGGTAAATCCGGCCGCCACCCACGTACAAAGAACGGCTTTAGTATAAAAGGTGGCCTAATTTGTCCCACTGTACCCTACATGCATGTGCAATGTGTGGTGAGGCCCATACCCATAGTGTACTTACCGAGGATCTTGTGCACGTATTATGGTACACAAACATGCACGCACTGTCATAGTAGTGGATTCAGTATGCACGTAGTTTGTACGTACAACACCATGCATGTATGTCATACCTGAATTTCAGATTGCCAAGCTTGTCAGCCTTCCAAGCTTTTATCAGGGCAAAATCGCCAGTTATTGCCTCCTCCATTACGTAATGAATGCCGTTGAAAAGTCGGTGCTACAATCAAAGTGAAAGTATCACATCACAAATAGGGTACTGTGGAGAAACTCCGACTATCCCATTTATCTCATTTGGTTCCTTGGTTGCTGAAATATGCAGCCATACAACCCCCCTCTCCCGGCATATTTAGCGCACACGTGGTTCATATTCGCCCTTTGCGCAAAGAAGCTGGTACCTTTGGGTGGTCGCAAGCTGGTACCGAGGTATGGTATACTGTATGTGCTGAAGCGGTCATCAACGCCGTTTGCTGTCTTTTCTTTCTCTGTTTACCCCGTGTCCGGGTTTACCCCATAGTACCCCACATACCTCTTTTTGTGGACTGGCAATCTCCACCTTCTTATCCTTCGTATACTTAACTGGCGCTCCTCCTTCGTGTATTAAGGTACCGTAACCGGTGGGAGTGTAGAAGGCGGGAATACCGGCACCTCCGGCGCGAATTCGCTCTGCCAAAGTGCCCTGTAATAGGAAGAAGCACGCTTGACAACTACACTGTAATGAGTCGTGGTTCGGCCCCCACGCGACAACAAACGAAACCGCGCCTGCTCGAACGATTTTGTTGTCGGTCCATCGCAAAGAATCCGTTATTCCCAAGTTTTGAACAGGAACGCGACGTGTCTGTCGTTCCGGCTCCCGCGAGGGGACCGAAGCACGACTCATTAGAGTGCAGGGCGCTTTACCCAAGTAAACCGAGAGTAAAATAGGCAACGCAATACAATCTCTAGATGGACACCAATACACGGTACCTGTGGTGTAAACTCCAACTCCAGCTCACCGGATAAATACTGACGCTCAAACTCTGAATTTTCACCAACGTAGGAGGATACCATTCGTTTGATCTATATGCATGCACACACATCACATACATAAATGCATGCACGCAAATGGCACGAACAAGGAAAGGGTGTATCTTGAAACAGGGGTAATTCATTTCCACCAAGTTTTTTACCCCACAAGTGAGAGGTAAGTCAGTGAACGCGTGATCTATAGTCTGGCCAGTAAGAGTTCGCCATTGCCTTCAAGGCGCGTTGCGTACAATAGATTTACAAATGCTGATTTCTGTCCGTGCTTCGTGTACTCCTAATTAGCAGAAGTACATGCAAACTGCACAGGGCGACTTGAGTCCCATAGCAAACTCTCTCTGGCCAGACTATAGTAAGATGTAGTGAAAAGACAGAATGTGTAAACCTCACCTGTTTGGTCTTGAGCAAAAGGCCGAGACCCCAATTCTCAACGCCGCAATTATTGCTCACTACTGTTAGTCCCTTGACTTTGGTCTCCAGCATACCAGCAATCAGATTCTCCGGTATGCCGCACAGGCCAAAACCTATTGCACAAGCAGAGCAGAATAGAAGATACGAAAGAGTGAAAAAAATTAGTGATGACCCGGCGTTCACATCGAATGTAAATTGAAGACGCCCGGTGCACGTTCTCGACGTGTGAATGGGCCATAAATGAATACAATAGTCGGGTACTGTAACTGTGGGATATTGTATATTACCAAAAATATATATTGGGCTTGTATGGAGGACGTAGTGTAAACGAAGGAGGCAATCAATCACTGATTCATATTCGCCCTATCATAATGGGTTTTTCGAAACCCATTATAGTGGTGAATCTAAAGCACGCCATCCACACACACACAAACAATCACGCCGACAAGGAAAAGAAGACCGTTTGCACGAGTACGAGATGGTTTGTGTGTGGATGGCGTGCTTTACACTCTCCATGAAAAACCCATTATAATGGGGAGAATATGAGCCAGTGATTGCCTTCTTTGTTTACACTACGTCCTCCATTCTTCCCCTATACCCAATTATATATTTTCGATAATACATTGATATCTTACCCACTACAAACCGCTATGCTACGTACACGTACCTACCTCCAACAAGCAGCCGTGCACCATCTGGAATATCCTTCACCGCATCTGTCGCAGAAGAAAATATCTTCGCAGCGTTGTGTGCGGCACTTGTGGCAAATCGACATCGAAATAGGAATTCCTGATAAGCGAAATCAACATACACAAACGTATTGTCATCAGATCAGATTGACGTTGTACGTTCATACCTAAGTTAGGGTAGCGTAGGGGCAAGAAGTCCATCCATCCGTAGGAACGTACGTCCCTTCCGTCTTACCCTGCGCTACCCTTCACAACAAAACTCACCTCAATTTGCACACATTCAGACCGTTTCAAGTTCCTCAGAAGCTGACGAACTGCACATCGCGATGACAGCTTAGACAGAGCCATCATTCATCCACTATTGGCTTTCGTCAGGGCTGATACCATGAATACATACGAAAATACATTTCAGATGCAACAACAATCATCACTTCAGATGCAACAACACTCATCAGCACACACTTCAGATGCAACAATCATCAATCACAAAGCACAGAGTGGATTGAAAAACCAGCAACTCTCAAAATAAGGCAGATTTCGAAGAAATTGTCTTTATTTTCATCAATCTACGTATTATTATCAAATAATAAGCTAAACCGTACATTCATATGTTATCACCTCATCGTATTATTGTTCATTGCACAAAAAACTGATGAACAAAACAAACCTCATCGGTGTAAATGAATAGTATACGCGTTCGTAACTGTAAGTCTTGACCAAGACCACACAGTCAAGCCCGTCATTTAACGCCCCCATCAAGCATGTGTGAGATGTGAGTGAACCGACAGAAAACTAACAGGGTTAGATTAGATATGTCACCTATTTTGTATGCAAATAGACAAAACTCCAACAAACCACAGGGAAGCAATAAGAAAATGATTGACACACCACAAGAATGGTTTGCATGTGTACATACGTGCTGTTGGTACAAACGGTAGTGCGGGGAACCAACCTGTTCATTCCTTTGGGATAGCAAAACATAGGTACGATGAACAAACTTACCGACGGTACACATATTGGCATTGCATTTGTTACTGGACGTACGTACGCATGAAAGTCACATGTCGTGATCCCTAGTAAGGAAAAGTCAAACAACAACAAGAAAGCAACGAAATACCACAACAAACAATAACATCCCCTCCTTCCTTTCATCCCATAGAGGTGAGAGTGAATGTGCGATAGAGTAAAAACAAAAACCTAAAAGGGGCTTTAGGGAATCCCTATCCCTAAAACCAGCATTATACGGTAGATTGTTAACAGTACCGTACATACAGACATGTGCATTTCCTTAGTGAGTAGTCTTGCTTCTTCTTGGCTAGAGTACATTTTCATTACAAGCAGTATGCGGTAGTATGCATCCAATGGGCTTACTGGCTCAGTTATACAAATCTTCGTCGTCGTTGGGAGCGGGAGCGGCCCCGTGCCCTCCGCCACCTCCGCTGGGTCCACTGCCACCGATTCCACCGCCCGGAAAACTAAGCAACACACACAGAAATCACACCTTGGTTGGTAAAAAGTGGACCCCTGTCTGTGAAATACAGGGTGTTTCCTTTGGATATATCATGTCGTTTGGGGCTATAACTTGGGAACCACAAGAGTTAAGACGCTGAAATTTTTCCTGCAGATACCCAAGAATCTGCATAACCTTGTGTAAAAATTTCGTCCCAAAACTCCAATCAGAACATAAGATATTGGTACCTCAAGTTTCGACCACGAAAATCACAAGTTTTTGAATCGCAAGTCGGTGGTTCGCCCTATCTGGGTTCCCAACCATTCCTTTTTGGATTTCTCAAGAGCAAGCTTTGTTTTTGCAAACTAAAAACGTTTCCGGAACTGGAAAATAATATTTATCATGATGTTTTCAGGTGTCGACTAGCGCTATGATGAAAATGCCACAAGTTTTACTCTGACCGCCGGTTCTGATTCAAGAACTTCGCGATTTTTGTGGTTGAAATTTGAGGCGTAAATATCTTATGTTCAGATTGGAGTTTTGGGACGAAATTTTTACACAAGGTTATGCATATTCTTGGGTATCTGCAGGAAAAATTGCAGCGTCTTAACTCTTGTGGTTCCCAAGTTATAGCCCCAAACGACATGATATATCCAAAAGAAACACCCTGTACATGTAGGCATACAGTTGTCTCAAGAAAATGCTGAGGTTCAAAAGGAGGGACTCCGCCTCGCTGTCTTATGCCGCGTTCACCAGACGTCCGTAAATCAGTAACGTCCGTAAAAACGTATCTAGGAGTACACGGTTGTTTGCGGTGTGCCATGTATTCCCAGATATGCTTTACGGATTTACGGACAAACGGACGTTACGAATTTACGGACGTCTGGTAAAGGCGGCATTACTATGCAAGATGCATTATCAAATTTTTGAAAAAAGCGCAGCTGAGTAGTTGAGTCAACCTTTACTTTCAGTATATCTGCAACTGCAGTTATCGCCTTTCCTTCCTTTTGTGCTTACCGGAAGTTTCCTCCGAATCCGCGCTGCTGCTGCAGAGTCTGGGAGAACATCTCGTACTTGCGGATGTCGTTGTCTGAGACGGAGCGACGCGCGAACTTCATCGCCTCCTCGAAATGGTCCCGACGAATCTCCGGCACCGGATCGTACTCCTCCTCCTCCTACACACACAACACAAGAATCGAGAAGGAATCGAACCCGGAACCTCTCGCGTTCCACGAGACCAACACACCCGGATGACCTCAGTTACACAATTTCCCCTTTTGATCGTGAAAAGAGACTAGTACAGTAACTACTCTACCAGGGCGCGCTGCGACGGGATTGTTGCAAAGTGACCTACGCAAAATCAATAATCCTGCACGGGAAGCAATGGCTTCCTTCTATGCACAATTATTGATTTTGCCGTACTATCAGCTTTGCGCAAGCCTCGAGTTTGAAGCTTTTTACCTTCTCTTCTCCTACGCACTCGGGGATAATGTTTGTGTCACACGTGCTCAATCGTCAAACTTCACAGGAAGGTGAGCCCCTGGCCCAAATTAGCCCTCCCTCCCCACCCAGGCAGGAACCAATCAAACGGTAGTGTACCGCTAATAAGGCATGAAGGCTTAAGAAATTGCTTTAGGATTTCACGACGCCTATACTTTTCTTTTCTTTTTTTCGAATTTTATCATATGCGAATGTTATGTTCGAACTTCCAAAGTGAGTTCCCGCTTTAGTATTATCTGTAGTACAGTAAAACAGCGTACATGTAAATACCACCATACCATAAGTTCCTCTCCTTTGCGACTGCGTTCCTGTCGCTCGCGTTCCCACTGTATCTCCTTCTCTATCGCCTCTCGAATGCCCAGTTTGCAGGCGCGCTGACAGATCTCCGTCAAATCCGCGCCCGAGAAGCCGTGTGTCGTCTTCGCCAGAAACTCCATGTCCACGTCCTGTAAAATAATAGTGCACTGCATCCTCCATTTTCACTCTCAGCCAGTCGGTCCAGCGTGGAAGCAACTTGGACCGACCATCGGTTTGCCATGGGGTGGTTCGAATCCCAGCTCAGTCTCCTCTTTTGGCCGGCATTTGACAGACTATTTATTCTCGCTTTTAGGCTCTGAACATATGTACGTAGCCGTCACGTTTCAGAATACGTACTGTACATTATTACGTATTGCATACTACGGCTGGGTACGCACACGCACACACGTAGAACATCCAGAGGCTGACCTGCCTGGGCTGTTACATTACATAACCATACTTTCCGCCGGTGCATAGCCCAAAGGCCAGCCCCCTATGCAAATCCCCTACGGACAACACTAGTACATAACCGTATTTAACGCCGGTGCATAGCTCCCTGTCCCTATGCTCAGATCCCCTTGACGTATGTATGTACCTTGGCGACAGGCGTTTTGCGCAGATTAGCCTTCAGGATCTGAACGCGACTTTTCTCGTCCGGCAGCGGGATGTAAATCAGCTGATCCAAACGTCCAGGACGCAGAATCGCAGAGTCCACAATGTCCGGCCTAACATTACATTCATTACTTACACAACGCAGATATTATACTGACTGGGGGTACACCCGGCCGGTTTTATTGGTGGGGTAAACCCGGTCACCAAAGCAAAAGGGCGATGGCCGGGCTTACCCCATCCATGGGGTTTACGGTTTACTCGACTCTTGCTTTGCTCATATAATACAGCTTGATACTGGAGAGAGGTGCATACGTATTTCTTTCACCTGTTGGTGGCCCCGATGATAAACACGTTCTTTTTCGACGTCATGCCGTCCATTTCCGTCAGTATCTGATTGATCACTCGATCCGCAGCGCCACCTAGCGGAAGAAAACACAACAGATCGATTATACAGTGCATCATACCAAAACAAAATATAAGCGAACATATTATGTGTGTGCTACACACCACGACCGTACATTTTTCGTACATACACGTCCGTGCGGTACTTATCAAGGGCAGTGCAAGCGAAGTGTACCTGCATCGCCGATGTTGCCTCCTCGATTCTTGGCGATGGAATCCAGCTCGTCAAAGAACAAGACACAGGGTGCAGCTGCTCTAGCCTGAAACACATGTGCATGCCCGTTATGTCCAAAGAATAGGGTATGGTATGATATCATGGGGTAAACCCGGCCGATTTTATCGGTGGGGTAAGTTCGGCCACCCACGTAGAAAAAACGGCCTTCAATACCCACATGGCAAGGTAGAAAGGTTAACCCATGTGGCCGGATTTACCACACAATACCCATTTCTTTATTAACACATACCACATCGTCTTCTCATTGTTGCCAGCAAATAGCAGTAACTGTCACTTTTGTTGTCAGTATGTTGACAACAAACATATGGGAATTGTCACTTTGTTGTCACCTTGTAGCGGAAAGGACAACAAAGTGAGAACAGATCTTCAATTTGTTGACAACAATGAGAGCAGTAGATGTACGTGGTAGCCATACGATCAGTTCAGTTCAACTGTACCGCAAATAGCCATATGCGCCTGTGTACGTACGTAAGCTGCATGTACTGTACCTACCTTGTCGAAGACATCGCGAACGTTGGCTTCGGATTCGCCGAACCACATGGTGAGCAGTTCGGGGCCCTTGATACTGATGAAGTTGGCCTGACACTCGTGTGCGATGGCCTTGGCCAGCAGAGTCTTACCGCAGCCGGGCGGCCCGTAGAAGAGGACGCCGCGAGACGGCTGCATCCCGAACTTCAGATACTTCTCCGGGTGCTCCACTGGGTACTGAACAACAACAGCGAAAGAAACAGGTACGTCACAATACTCGACAGACACGGACGAGCATACGTAGGTAAGTACAAATTACCCAGCGATGGGGTGATTCCGGCCAGCTAAGCCCCTTTGAACGTGTTGTTTTGGTAAATAATGAACCAAATAGCTGATTTGAAATAGGAGCGTTCAGGGAATCGATTGATACATAAATACTGTATCGTCTCACTCGGTCGGTCCATTGGTTGCTGAGATATGCAGCCCTGAAACCTAGGTGGCTGGGTTTACCCCAAGGTACCGTACATACCTGTACGAGCTCCTGTAGCTCTCGTTTGACGTTGTCCAAGCCTCCGATATCATCCCAGGTGATGTTGGGAGTCTCCACCACAGTCTCACGCAAGGCAGAGGGACTGCTCTTTCCCATAGCAAACTACACACACAAAATCACAGGCAAAATAAACAAGAAAGGATGCGCGGCACCACAAAACAAACTCACTGCAGCCAGTTAGTGACAATGGTAAAAAAAGACAAGAATCTCAGTGTAATTCTAGAGCTAATATTCGCTCGTCACAGCAACTGTCGCTGCTCTGATAATACATGCGTCACATCACAGATTCTTGTCTCAGGGCAGGACTCGAACCTGCCCCCATTTTCCGGCCTACCAACTGCGCCACGGACTCAGCTACTTCTTTTTCTACAAACTACACCTTTCATACCCGGAAGTTTTCCATGGTGACAGCCAGACTGTTGAGGACTTCGGCGTCGATTTGATCATCTTCCAAGTCGATTAGCTCCATCTTCTCTCGAATTTGTTGAAGTGCTGCTTCGGAGCAGAGAGAGGCCAAGTCGGCGCCCACGTAACCGTGAGTCTCGTTGCCGATCTGAAACATCAATGACACCAGTTTAGTACCCACTCATACGGTAATGAGCAGTCGGTTTGAGTGATGGGATACTGGCTTAGGCTTAGGCTTAGGCTTAGGCTTAGGCTTAGGCTTAGGCTTAGGCTTAGGCTTAGGCTTAGGCTTAGGCTTAGGCTTAGGCTTAGGCTTAGGCTTAGGCTTAGGCTTAGGCTTAGGCTTAGGCTTAGGCTTAGGCTTAGGCTTAGGCTGAAAGCTCTTCATCACCGTTTCGCGCACATTCAAGAGGCGTGAAACATCAAATTTCTCATTACAGCCAAA
>JASAMW010001149.1:0-10141 GCA_030247985.1 Epsilonema sp. ZAB3_2
TATAATAAAAATTTTGTAACGATTGTAGACGTAATAGGCTAAATATACAAGCAGAACATGCAATAACAGGCACCAATTGCAAAAGCAGCAACCCAACGATATGTTTCGCCCTTTAGTCAAAGACATACCATTGAGCACAATTATGGGCCAGGGCTCATCGGTTTGACAGCCCAAAATTGTAATTTTATCTTATTTATTAATTATTATTTACGCATAATGTACCATAGGCCTATTATTTTTGGCCGTGCCATATCTTTAGTAAATTGCAACCATGGCTAAACATTTATTAGCTTACTTCAGGGTTGTACACAATTTCTTGAATCTGATCCAGTTTGATCACGTTAACTTCCGGTGAAGATTCAACACCATCCATTGGCGCAGCTCCACCAGCCGCCATTTTGATTGACACGTGAATAAAAGCGATGAGTGTACGCCAATGCGTGTGCACTCGGTTTATGCAAATGCGTATATTTAGTAGCACGAACCACCTTATGCAAATGGACTGCTGAAAAATCAATATTTTAGCCCAAATAAATAAATAAATTAGCTTATTTAGAAACCATTGCAATTGGTGGGGATTAAGGAGGCAAAAGCATGCTATTAGTGGCAGTAGAAAAAGTGACGAAAACATGCAACAAAAATCTTTTACAAACACTGGAGACGACAAACAACTCCACAAGTATACGGTAGGTAACCGGCGAGCAAATAAATAAAGCAACATGAACAGCAGCACCAATGGTGCTTTGTGCAGTGGCACCGAAGTGCCTTGGGCAGTGAAGCTCAGGCCGAAGCCTGGCTTCTTGGGCAAAGCGGCTATTGCCGCAAGGACAAGCAACATGTAAGGCAAACTTATTGACAGCAAAACATGCACATTATTGGACAAACTTTTACAGCAGCACCGAAGTGCTTTATGCATATGTATGTACTTATAACTATGGCTTTTTGATGGCTATGTTACACTGATTAATAAATTGTTTGCTAGACATTCTCATGCACAGTAAAGCACCAGAATACTTTTTGCTGAATTTTTTTGCCACTTGTAATAAATTGACTGCACTGAATCTATTATTCATAAATAGTCGAAATAATTTTTGAACATCATGATTAAAAGTATTGGGGTTATCTGACAGTCGGACTAGACGAATAAGTTGACTGTAAAATGTATTTCCTCCCATATTACTGGATATATTGCTATTGGCCATTGGGAAGCGGACTACTGTAAAATTAAAAGCATCCGTTTTATTATAGAGGCAAAACGATAGGCAACCGTGCATAATTTCTATAGTTAAATCAAGATAATCAGTACTGTTAACGGCACGAGTAGTATCCTCCAAGGGCAAACACGCGGGATATATATTTTCACAAACTTTAAGAAATTCCACCGCGGACACAGTGTTGTCCAAGGATACATGTGCCACATCATCAATATACCGACAGGTGTGCTGCAGGGCTCTGCGTTGCACAATGTCTACTGAAAGAAGATACCGAACCTCAAAGCAGGACAATGTTAGGTCAGCCAGCAATGGGCTAGCATTACCACCCATTGGAATTCCGGATTTTTGCCGAAAAACTGACCCTGCGAAATTGACAAACGTATTACTTAAAACTACGCGAATCATGTCAATGACATCTACAGCTTCATAACAAGCACACTTGGAATGTACTTCATCTGAGTAAAAGCAAGTTTTGTATCCTACACACAAATATCTTTTGTCGGCATGTTTAAACAGCAGGTTAACAAGATAGCACATTTGCTGCAGAATAGTATCGTGTGGAAAATTGGTATATAGGCTACTAAAATCGGCAGTAACCAATGCACAAGCACCAGTAACCTCTTGCAGCCGCCTTTTTACCTGCAAGCTGCTATCCACTGACCAGTATACTGAAGCACCAGTTCTTTGTTTGATAGTTGCACAATAATTGGCAAAATGCTTTTTACAATGGGTTAAAATTTTGGACAACTGGACTGATAATGGCTTAACACTGGAATGATGTGCCCCTGCAATAAAACGAAATTTGTAAGGATTTTTATGCAATTTTGGAATGGCAAAAATAAGAGGCAAAACCATATCTTCAGGATTTGTCAACCGGACTTGAAAATGCTCTGACAAACCTTTATGCTTATCAATCAAAGCAGAAGCTTCATAATTGACCTTTTCATATACCTCATTTCCAATAATCTGCCATCCATTATCACTTATACTGTACCCCATTTCTTTGAGCATTATTTCCAGGTAGTATTTACGGCAGATTATTATATAGTTATTGGCCGCTTTATCAGCTGGCGCAATAATAAACCGCGATTGTAGACGCTTAATATGATATCGAATTTCATGAGAAATTTGTAAACTTTCAGGACAATCATGGGCATTATTATTCACTTGCACAATTCGAGTTCTGATCATTTCCATGCATTTATCTTTGAAATCTTGCAATGAGGCAACATTACGAGCATGTACACGAGCAAGCTTCGTAATGAATTGAGACAATGCAAAGTCCAAATCTTCAAGCATTTGCTCAGCATTCCAAATGCCAGAAGCTCTAAAATTGGCACCCATTAGTAACAAATTTCGAAAATTCAAATTATCCACCATTTGTAGATTTCCAGTAATGATATGTCCAACTGGCTTATAACAATATGCTGACGATGAGCAATTGCAAGTATCATTCATGACATGTTCAATGTTTTCCAGTGTAAGGGTTTTCAAAAACTTACTATGATTAAACACCATTGAACCAACTGTAGGGCAATACTTATATGCAACGATAATTTTTCCAAGCTTTTGATCTTCGATACCAGATGCCCTCCGAACATTTTTATTTGTAAAAATTGTATGCAAACGAAGAAGCTCCACATTTCTGTGCGGAAAAGGCACAAGGACAAACGTCTCTGGTTCAAGTCCATGAGATTGTACTTTAATTTGCACTCTACTGGCCAAAACAGCTGCAATGCACAACCGATTGGAAAAGGAGATTCTGAAATTATTGGCCGTTTTGTAGTACACCAATCTAAGTTGTTTAACAGAGAGTCCTTGCACTAGCCGGAATAGTTGTTTGCAATCCAACACATTACCTTCCATAACTGAACAGGCATAATCCACATCAATGTGTGAAACTTTTTTATTGGTTCTTTTCTTATAAAGCCGACTGCCATGTGACCTTTTTCGTGGCGGCAATGGAATAGAAAAGTATGGATGATTTGTATGTAGCAAGGGCTGAACACCAGACGACACATCCCCATATCTCTTTATCCGGTCATTCATTCCAAATGGAAAAGCAGAAACTAGAGCGCGAATCCAAAAGTTTTCTATGTTTTCCCTTTTTCCCTTAGTACTGTTTTTATCCAGTACTTGCAGTACAGTGACTCGCATATCTTTACTGGAATGTCCTTGCTTGTTGAAATGCTGATAAAGGTAACCCTTTTCATTTTTGGTTATTTTACGAATATGTTCATTGATACGAACCCTTAAAGATCGGCCAGTTTCACCCACATACTGTAATCCACAGACCGCACAAGAGATAACATAGACAATGTTGGTTATTCTACAATCGACAACTTTTTCACGACATGTTGAAAAAACTTTGTTGTTGATATACGATACCACAAAATTGTCTCTGTATGTACAAGGACATACCTTACATCTTGCAAAGGTACAGGCTTGCATTTTTGCATCACGATATGGGCCGTACTTAAAGGGAGACACATGTGGAATAAATTGTTCTCGCATGGTTAGGCACTCAGCACTATTAATAGGCAAAGAAAAAGAATTTTGATTTGAAAAATTCGCAGGCATTGAAAAGGGTATTGCAGCCGCCCAAGCTGCAATACTTTCACGTAGCGACCTATTGGGTCAGGACTGCTGACCTTTCGGGCGTCCGTGCTAAAAAGCACTCCCAAATGCCATCGGGAAGCCTGGCCAGGGGGCATAGCGCTACCGGTACCCCCTGTTATAACCGGATCACTCCCTTTACCAAGCAACATAATTGGCAGTCTACCAAGAGCGCAATGTATAGGCAAAGGGATAGACACTAACTTACACCAACAACCACTGACAACGAAGTATAGGCAGAACAAAGAGCAAAGTAATAAATAAATTCCCTGAAACAGGGAACTACAAGCTGCAAAGGAAAGAGCCAACTTTTTACCAAGGTATTGACAGAATATGACGTATTATGTTGGGACGAGCCCACATCAACATCCCAAAGGGCAATCATTCCGGCCCATCCCAGATGATCATGCAATATGTACCAGCGGGCTGAATAAAGTGTTCAAAAAACGGCCTAACCAACAACAACAGTTTATTCTTTTCTTCATCAATTCAACCACACAGTCTCAAGCATGTATAAGCCACCTAAAGACGCCACTCGGTGTACTTTTTGACCTGGCTTCCCACCGCAATTCTGTCATAAGTCACAAGCTTAGCCTCTCTGTAAGCGGGCAATTTTTTCATCTCCTTCAACTTGGCAGTGCATTCTTTGCGGATTTTGATATGTTCCCTAGGCAGGTCATCGCACAAAGAGATTTGAGACCCCTTATCACCCCCTTCTACCGCACACGGATAGTAATCTTTCAGAAAATTGCGATTTTTCTTCACCAAAGTGATCAGGTCCCTGGTTTTCATAGCAACTATGAGACAAGTCTTGGGCTCGTTAGGGACCCAGTGAGCAACATCCACATCCGCAATAAGATCCCTAAGCAACAATTATATAGCATAATTATTTACCCATGCACGCATTGCAATTACTTGACCAAGGAAGCTAAAAACCAAGCATTACTCCAGCTCCTTCCCTCCGAACCGGAGCCCAAACTGCAAGATCATCTGCCAGACGGCAGCGGCCGTCTTGTCTTTGACATTGGCATGATCTTTATTGAGGCCATAGACCCTGATGTTTTTGGCTCGAGATCGAGCCTCGTTGCTGATAACACGTTTGGTCAGATCATCGTGAGATTCTTGGAGCCTCTGGGCCTTTCCCTCCATGGCCTGCTGCTCATGTTGCTGATGAGCAACAGCCAAGATGAGGTTGTTGTGACCCTTTATGAGCTCCGTTTGCTTCTGAGTCAACTTATCAATCTGATCTTGCACAGGCTCGGCAATGGCATCCTATTGGTACATATGCACTTTTTACAATATACAGGGGAAGAACAAAAGGATAAGGCGCGACGAAATATATGGTTGCAAAGTTTTAAAGACAACGTGACAGAAAGGAAAAGCAAGCTGAACAGCAAAGCCAGAGCCAATAATGGGAGCGGGGTGTTTTTACCCACACATCACCATTAAGGAACTGGTAAACGTAATAAAAATTTTGTAACGATTGTAGACGTAATAGGCTAAATATACAAGCAGAACATGCAATAACAGGCACCAATTGCAAAAGCAGCAACCCAACGATATGTTTCGCCCTTTAGTCAAAGACATACCATTGAGCACAAT
This sequence comes from Epsilonema sp. ZAB3_2, assembly GCA_030247985.1. Classification (NCBI taxonomy): domain Eukaryota; kingdom Metazoa; phylum Nematoda; class Chromadorea; order Desmodorida; family Epsilonematidae; genus Epsilonema; species Epsilonema sp. ZAB3_2. Next base: position 5,433 of record JASAMW010001149.1, read on the forward strand.
TATGGGCCAGGGCTCATCGGTTTGACAGCCCAAAATTGTAATTTTATCTTATTTATTAATTATTATTTACGCATAATGTACCATAGGCCTATTATTTTTGGCCGTGCCATATCTTTAGTAAATTGCAACCATGGCTAAACATTTATTAGCTTACTTCAGGGTTGTACACAATTTCTTGAATCTGATCCAGTTTGATCACGTTAACTTCCGGTGAAGATTCAACACCATCCATTGGCGCAGCTCCACCAGCCGCCATTTTGATTGACACGTGAATAAAAGCGATGAGTGTACGCCAATGCGTGTGCACTCGGTTTATGCAAATGCGTATATTTAGTAGCACGAACCACCTTATGCAAATGGACTGCTGAAAAATCAATATTTTAGCCCAAATAAATAAATAAATTAGCTTATTTAGAAACCATTGCAATTGGTGGGGATTAAGGAGGCAAAAGCATGCTATTAGTGGCAGTAGAAAAAGTGACGAAAACATGCAACAAAAATCTTTTACAAACACTGGAGACGACAAACAACTCCACAAGTATACGGTAGGTAACCGGCGAGCAAATAAATAAAGCAACATGAACAGCAGCACCAATGGTGCTTTGTGCAGTGGCACCGAAGTGCCTTGGGCAGTGAAGCTCAGGCCGAAGCCTGGCTTCTTGGGCAAAGCGGCTATTGCCGCAAGGACAAGCAACATGTAAGGCAAACTTATTGACAGCAAAACATGCACATTATTGGACAAACTTTTACAGCAGCACCGAAGTGCTTTATGCATATGTATGTACTTATAACTATGGCTTTTTGATGGCTATGTTACACTGATTAATAAATTGTTTGCTAGACATTCTCATGCACAGTAAAGCACCAGAATACTTTTTGCTGAATTTTTTTGCCACTTGTAATAAATTGACTGCACTGAATCTATTATTCATAAATAGTCGAAATAATTTTTGAACATCATGATTAAAAGTATTGGGGTTATCTGACAGTCGGACTAGACGAATAAGTTGACTGTAAAATGTATTTCCTCCCATATTACTGGATATATTGCTATTGGCCATTGGGAAGCGGACTACTGTAAAATTAAAAGCATCCGTTTTATTATAGAGGCAAAACGATAGGCAACCGTGCATAATTTCTATAGTTAAATCAAGTATAACAAGCAAAAGTATGGGAAGGTGCTTCACCCTGTTTAGCACATCATCGTAGTCAACGGCAGAGCAAAAACACTTTATTCCACGCAAGATACAATTCGCATTCACAAATTGATATTTCAAGCATACACTGCACGAGCAAATTGATGCCGATCATGCACCCTCATGTACCGTCGAGGATCCAGCTTCGCCTATTATAATTATTATGCCAGAGACAAAAGGTTTACGTTATGTGCCGTTAACAATCTTAATCTTCTCCTTGAAATGCACCATAATGTACGTCCTTATGAACTACATTACATACATATCGGTCAACTGAAAGAATCGGAGATTTCGAATTCGCGGAAGGCTTCTTTTGCGCAAAATTGCATTGAAATGTCGTGTCCACATGTGCATTTCACGCGAAAAAGTCTTCCGCGACTTCCGGTCATCTCTGATTTCATCTTTATAACAGTGAACGAACACTACTATAGGCACTGTATTCGCTGACCAGCAAAGTGTACCAGGGACGCAACTCATAACACTTTCCTCCACTTGAGAAGATCTAGCAAGAGAACGCATAAACAATAAATTGCACACCGCGCTCTACGGGACGGAAGCTTTCTATCATAAAATAAATATTCCCTCCCCAGATACGTAAGCATACGAAGCAATACATAGTAACGTTTTCGCGCTTCATTCATCACTCCATCGGAACAGAAGCTGCAACTCAATCAGAAGAAACACTTTCTTTTCTCCTTTCTGCTTCTGAGAAAACATCTGCTGAGCTAACTTGAACTGCACAGAGTACAAAAGAAAAACCCTCCGTAACATACACATACTTACAGTAGTCGAACCGAGCATCCTGTACGTACAAACAGCCACATTACACCTTCATTCAATCCAGTAAATACACTATTGCACACAAAACACTCCTCCACAACAGCTGACGTGTATGTACAAAGTAATATTGAGAACACAAACATTTGGATGCGGCGCAAAGTTGCACAGAAACATACCGACGAACGCACAGAAAGCATGTTGTAGTGGACCAAAGATGGAAGACGAAGGGTCATTTCAGGTGCTTCCGCCTCCTCCTCCTTCCAGTCTACGCAGACGCACTGAAACCAAGCAACAAAAGCTCACTGTTGTGCAGAGATACGTATGCACAGTCTGTACCTACCTAGCTCTGCCGTCATAAATTACGAACAATGTATCAGGTTGAGGACGGGTAATTTAATGGAAGAATAGGGAAATCCGTTAGATAAGCCGGCGGTGAGCACCTAGATCGTTGGGCCAGAAAAAGTAATCGATGATAAAATGTCCAACACCATGTTGGAATACAAACCTCAAATTTTGCCAAAAATTTTGTAAAGTCTTCAAGTAGGGTACTGTGGGGTCCCGGACAGGGGGGTAAACCCGGACACAGCATATCTCAGCAACCATACAACCGATTGAGACACGTATTCTACCAATCGATTCCTTGAACTCTCCTCTTTCCAATGAAATATCATGCTCATCATTTGCTGCGGAAGCGGCAAGTTTCAAGAAAAGCGTAGGTGTCCGGGATTACCCCACAGATTACCCCATATTGGTACAAAATTTGAACTCAATCGGTTCAGTGGGGGTGGAGAATATGATCACGTTTCTGATTGGAGTCCAGGCTGAAAACTCTGCAGCCAGAACATGTCACGGATGAATGATTTTTAAGTTGTAATACGTTTTTCGTAGTTTCTTTCCAGCGCTTCAGAGACTCTATGTCGAGCTTCCATGCTCTGAAATGCGACTCCAACCCTGAGCAACGTCTCGTTATCCTCAATCGCCGACATCATTTCCATCTCCACCTGATTCCCTAACACTCCGGCACGCTACAACAAAACGCAGACAGTCACAATACACACTGCCTGCACGTTAGCTCCGTGACTGTACACGCGGCGTGTCCGTGGCTGGACAAAGGCATGGACAGCCATGGATGCGGCGGGCGTACGCCGAGCGCCTTTCCTTCAAATGTGAATGATTATGAACCAACCATTAGACATAAGCACGCAGGACAGGGCGAAGAAGTTGATGAGGTATTAGTAAAAGCTACCTGATTTTCAGCGTGGAACTCTACCAGGGACTGATTCTTGAGGGTAGCTCGGAGCAATTTGGCCAACAGCTCTGGACTGATAAAATTCGATTCTACGTTCAGAATCGTGAGACTCTTGTTCGCCTCCAGCATATCAACCATCGCCTACAATCAACCACACACAAGGTACAAAAAACAAGGCAATGGCTAGCTAATAACTCATAAAGCATGGAGGAGGAAGGGAAGGAAAGGACATACAGACGTGGGCACGATTTTGAGGGTGGGGGTACGCAGGAGGTCAAAATTGGGGGTAGTAAATAAAATAAAAGCTGCAGAATAAAATTTGGGGGCACGTGTGGGCGGGGGATGTTACACTGCTTTTTTTCTGGGGGTACGCGCCTACGCGGTGGTATGTGGGGTATATAAGAGGTAGGGGTGGGGGTGTGTTCAACATACCACCCCCTCACCCCCAGGCCCACGTCTGTCTGTGACGTACGCGTGCTTCGTTGTCTCCGATGCTGGTGTTGGCGAGGGCGAGACTGCGCAGGTGCGTGCTGTCTTTGGCGGCGCGAATGCAGGCGATGATGCGCTCCCTGGGCGTTCGCCGCATGTTGTTCAGGTTGATCTCGGTCAGCTGGGGGTCGTTCGACTCCAGCCGCCCGATGCACTCCTCCACATCCGTACTATTGGGCGGCTCGTCCGGTATCAACTTGGGTGTCGTCGCCTTTATCGCACCTATGTATACAACCAGACAGAACGCAAATGCACGTTCAAGGCACACAGGCAGAGCAGAGCGCACAGTTGACGGCTTCTTGCTTTACCGTGGAAGGTTCTGCCAGTGTACTCGTCCTGAGGCTTGCCCTTCAGAGCATTATGATATTGAGCCTGATTCAGCATACTATGCATACCCAATAGACCTAAAGCACTTTACTCACTGTACTGTACCGCAAATCCACGCATGACAATACGGCAGTTTAGGAAACGTCACCGAAATAGTTTGGTCCATTGAGAGACTGTGGAGATGTCCAAAAGCCAATAGTTGTGGAAGGCTCATTTACAATAGGTCACGTCCAGGAATGTCACACAAAAGTCCTTCCACGCATGACCTTGATTTGAAATCTCCACATCCTCTCAGTGCCCCCACACATACGATACCACTGAAGCTTATACCTGATGCTTACACGATACCTGCTAGGTCGACGAGGTCGTGTTCCTGTGCGCCAGTGAGCGCCTGCTCAAACTCCTCATCCACATCCAACTCCATCATCATATCCTCCGAATCCTCCACTCCCTCATCATCACCCTCCTTGGTTGCAAAAGTCTTCCCTGCAATTTACACAAATCTTGCTTCACTGAAATCAAAAGAGTCTGCAGATCAGATGACCATAGTTCTTATTTTCTACGTATGACTCAAGCCGAACAAAGTGAGCAGCTACAGTACCTCGCTTGACGCCCAGAACATAAGGAACGCGTTCATCCCAATCCTTTTCTGACTTGGCTTTCTCCTC
>JASAMW010001151.1:0-22905 GCA_030247985.1 Epsilonema sp. ZAB3_2
TTGCGTGGGTTTCTCTGGTGAGGAATACGGCTTGATGTGATTAAGGTGTACCCAACGGGGCTGCAATTAAGGCTGAGTTGCTGAAGAAATGAGCGCGTTGGTGGCTGTCAACTGTAAAACGCGATAAATGTCCTTTTCCCACCGGCGTAATAATTTTCCGGAATAGCCAATGGGAGTGGTCAGATCATGTAACAAAACCAAGTCGGAGATGTGAAGTTTCATGGTCTGGCATCGTTTGTTGTACTGCGCTGCTTGATGAATTTGCGCTTTTTCCAGATGTTTCTGGGCTAAGGTCCATGCATGGATGAATTTATGGGCCAACTGGATACGGTAGTCATCTGGGTGAATAACGTAGGGACTAATCCAAGTGCCAAAGAGATGGTCAATCGAGTAGTTAGGGTCTCGGCCAAACATCAAGTAAAAGGGAGTGTTGTGGAGTGATGAGTGAACTGCAGTGTTGTAGGCAAAGGTGGCCGGTTTGACAAACTGATCCCAGTTGTGTTGGTCTGCATACATGGAGATAATGCCAGGAAGTGTTTTGTTGAGTCGCTCAGTGACAGCGTTGGTTTGGGGATGGTAGGGAGTTGTTCTGATTTTCTTTGCTCCCATTTGCTTGTAGATGTCCATCATGAGGTGGCTAAGGAAGTTGGAACCTTGATCTGTCAATATCTTCTTTGGAAAACCAAACATGCAGATGTACTCTTCAACCAGAATTTTTGCGATGGTGAGGGATTTGGTGTCAGCTAGGGGATACGCCATTGCAAATCGAGTGAGAAAGTCCGTGATGACCAAGATGTATTGGTTGCCACTTTCAGTGAGATGAAGTGGACCAGCAATGTCCATTGAAATCATGTCCATGGGCTTGGAAAACTCAGAAATTGGTTGCAGTAGAGCTCGGCGTTTGAACTGAGGGTTTTTCTTGGATTGGCATCGATGGCAGCTTTTACACCATTGGGTGATATCTTTGGTCATGTGCAGCCAAAAGAATTTCCGCTGAATTTTCTCAATCGTCTTCTTTGCGCTGAAATGGCCACCTATGGAATCTTGGTGGTAGGCTTCGAAGATCTTGTATGTACAGGGTTGTGGAATGACTGTTTGCAGTATCTCCTCTCCATCAGGTAGCTCGTGTTTGTGAACCAAGATGTCATCAACCATGGTGAACTGTGATGCGTATTTCTCCACCTTGGCTGCAGCCGCTGGATCCTCAGGTTTCACACCCGAAGAATGGAAGTTGTACATGGGCGCGATGGTGGTGTCGTGCTTTTGCAGGTCTTGCAAGCTGGATTGAGTCAGAGTAGGGATAGGGAAATCTGGGTCTTCTGGTAAGCTGGTGGTAGTGATGGGCTTAGTTGGTGTGGTTGTGAGCAAGCACAAAGCAACTTTGGTAGACTGCTTCCCAAAGCTGGACAATCGGCTCATGGCATCTGCATTGGCGTTGTCTTTGCCGCGTCGATATTTAATGGAGATGTTGTATCCTTGCAACTTGAGTTGATATTTGTAGAGTCTGGGGTTGTCATGGAGATTTCTTTGCATGAGCCACTGGAGAGGTTGATGGTCTGTGAACACGATGGTTTCAGCTGCCCAGAGGAATGTGTGGAAGTACTTGACTGCATAGATGATGCTGGTAGCTTCCAGTTCAATTGCTGAATAGTTCTTTTCACTGGGTTTCAATGTCCTTGAGATGAAATAGATGGGCCTTTCTTGACCATCTTGAATTTGGGAGAGACAAGCGCCTAGTCCATACAAAAAGCTTGCATCAGTGTGGAGGTGATACGGGAGATCGGGCTGCGCATGAGCAATGACACTGTCGGAAGATAAGGCAGTTCTGAGCTTGTCACATGCAGCTTGACACTCTGGGGTCCATTGAAAAGCTTGGTCTTGTTTCAGAAGCTGATACAGTGGCGTGGCTAGCTTGGCAAAGTGGGGAATGAGAGCACGGTAGTAACCAACCAATCCTAGGAATCCTCTCACTTGTCGAACTGACTGGGGTGCTGGGAAGTTGATAATTTTCTCGATTTTTGCTGGATCAGGTGCAATACCGTCGCGAGAGATGGTGGGGCCCAGGAAGATTAGCTTATCCTTAGCAAATTCACATTTCTTGGGTTTTAACTTGACTCCGGCAGCTGAGATGAGCTTGAAAACTTCTTCCAGGTGTTGGAGATGCAGATCGTATGTGGGGCTGTAGATGAGGATGTCATCCAGGAAAGCGACAACAAACTTGTTTAGTACTGGGCGTAAGATGGACTGGACAGCTCTGGAGAAAACCGATGGAGCATTGGTCAATCCAAATGGCAGAACAGTGTACTGCCAGAGATTGTTGTGAGTGCAGAATGCAGTTTTTGGACGGCTTTCTTTTGCGATGGGAATTTGGTGATAACCACTGCACATATCCAATGAGGTGAAGTAGGAGCATGGACCAATGGTCTCAAAAAGATCTCTGGAATGTGGCATCGGATGACAGTCGACTTTGAGCTTCTTGTTGAGCAGACGATAATCCACTACGCAACGATGGGAACCATCCTTCTTGTCCACTATGAGTGCTGGAGATGACCATTCGCTTTGGCTGGGTTCGACTATCCCATGTTGATGTAGTCGTTCAATGAGGTTATCCATAATTCTGCGTTTTTGTAGGGGAATTCGGTATGGCCTGCATTTGTGAGGTGAGTGGTTTCCGGTGTCCAGAACATGCTCAATGTCAGGAAAACGACCAAGATCAAAGTCGTGTCGACTGAAGATGTGAGGATATTGGAGAAGTAGGAGCCATAAGAGGTGGAACTTCGCTGCATTCAGACTTGAATTAGTCCAATTGAACTGCAGATGGGGGAACTTGGATGAGTATGGCTTCTCCAGTGATGGTGTGGACTCTTCCGGTTGCTTTGGTGGTTGCGCTGGAGATGATGTTTCTGGAAGTTTAATTTGCTCGGTAGTACGCTGGAGTGATTTGGAGGTGTGTTGGTGAGGCGGACTGGATACGACATTGATCGGGGGCTGTCCTTGGCATTGTGAGGTGGCATCAACAGCTTGGGTGAATGGTATTTGTTCTCCTTGAATGGATAGAAAACCCTGGGAACAATGAAGTACGATGGTCAAATCCTTCCGTTTGAGCATTGTTTGGCCAAGGATGAGATCAATATTTGGAGTTTTGGCAATGCAGAACTCTTGTGTGATGGTGGTTTTTCCCAAAGACAGTTGAAGAGTGATGGTACCATTGAATTTGAGGTGATGGCCTGTGACGGCGGTAGCTTTTTCATCAGTTGGAGCTATATCTCTGGCACCTTTGAAACATTTTGCCAGCTGATGACTGATAATGCAGTGGAAAGCACCAGTGTCAATGACAGCTTGAATTGGGATGGCAAATTCGATCAAGACTGGAATGATGGATAGGGTTTCCAGGTCGAGGTCAGAGGAAGTTACCAGAACTGGTCTAGGGGAACGGGATGGAGGAAAATCTGCATCCATTGAGCGTGGTCGTCCTCGTCCTGAACTTGAAGCTGGATTCCATTCTAGAGCTGGAACTGGTGGTGGTGGTGGCAGTGATCGTCGTTTTGAATTTCTGGACTTGCGAGGAGGACCTTCGATGGCCCTCAACTCATGCAACTGGATTTGCTCAGGTGTTTCGGTTTCTGATTCGTCCTGCGATATGATTGGTTGTGGGTGTGGAGACCAACTAATACGAGGGAACTGTCGTTGGCGATGGCGTCGGAATCTGAGCTGGGTTCGGCGCTGTTGAAGCCAGGAACGCATACGGCGGAAAAGTTCACAGACAAGGTAGGGGAGATTTAGGCCGGGCATGCGATGAGCTCTAGCTGGACAGCAATGAACAAACAGTGCAAAAATGGTGACCCAAACTACAGCCAAAAATGTCCAAACTTGATAAAAATTGATGCGTAAGCCACGAAGAAAACCAAAATAACCTTTCTCAAATAATTCTTCCGAAAAAGCTTGCACTGCCGCAGTGGAGCTTGTGGATTGGTCAACACCGAGTTGACGAAATATGCTTTGGTGTTGTTGGACTGCTCCTAGCAGATCGTTGAGGCTGATATGCATGGATGCGGAAGTCCAGTTGTACATGACATGCTGGGTGAAGGTGATGGAATCCATTGCCCAATCCTTGATTGAGGTGTTGAAACTCAGTGTTGGCAGTTGACGAAGATAAGTGATGGGGCGAGTGGTTCCAGCTGCGTAATTGTACATGAGGTGACGAAAGCCAAATTGAATGGGAATCTCTGCGGTGAGTGCACAGTCTTGTTGTTGGCTGTAGTGGTGAATAATGTTGGTTCGTGGATCCATGAAACCAATTTGGCGTTGACCACTGGGAAGATAGTAAGAGAGTGGAATGTCCCTGTAGCAGGTGGAGTTGAGCCTTTCAAATCGGTAGGAGTGCAGGAGATAACATGGAAATATTTCAATCGCTCCTCCACCAGCAATGGCGAAGATGTCTGTCCTATTGAGAAGCGAACGAGCTGTCAGCGTAGGAGTGGTCATGGCATTGGTGTGCAGAAGTGAGATGATGCGTTGCGTGGTGGCACAAGAATCCTTGATTGCATGGAGGTAGGCAAAATGGATGGTTTTGCGAAGTCGAACTTCCAGTGCTTGAGCTGTGGCAGCTAATAAATCGGTGGTGACAAGTCCATCAGTGGAGATGCGTCGACCTGTTGATGGGTTTGCAGCTGGTTGAGCAGCTGGGCTTTGACGTCTTGATCGACTCCTGCTGCGAAGCTGGGAATTGAGCAGCTTGGGTGTGATTTGTTCGAAACGATGTGCTTTTATGGAGGTGTAACGAAGTGGAATGCCCTGGTCAGATAGAAAAACGGTTTGACCCTTGCAATCCTTTGTTGTTCGCTTTTTGTGAAATGTCAAGGCAAGTGTTTGATCTTTAGTGAGGAAGGTGGCTCCATATTTATTGCCTTCGACGTCAATCCATGGAAGTATATTGCATGCAGCATCTGAATTCGGCTTCCAAATGAGGTAGGAACCATCTTGAAGGTGGCATGAACCCTTATTGTATTGGCAATGGGATACTGGACCAGCTGGACTTTCCATTGAATCCTCATCATGAGTTACAAACACCTTGGTTTCCAGGAGGTGGCAGTTGGTGACAGCAAACTTTTTCCATTTACAGCAGTTGAACAAACCACCTGGATAATTCCATTTGAGCACATTTTGGGTTGACAGAATTTGGCCGGATTGTACCATGGGGCCGGCTGAACATTTTCGCCATTCGATCATGTTTTGGCATTCTTGCGGGGACACCGGTGGATTTGTGGTCTTTTCCTTCTTGAGATTTTCGTCATTGAAAAAGTACGTGAAGGTTTGAACTTCTTGGTAGATTTTGATGCACTGGTACGCCTTTGATGCATATTGTACATGATTGCGTTTGTACAGAGTGGCCTTTGCTCTCAGAAATGAATCGCCTCGGACTTGACTTTCTTGCACTGCCGCACAATCGATTTGTTTTGGGAGATTCCAAACCGTTCTAGACGTGCGTGTTTGACACAATAGGGGTGAAAACGGCATTTTTATTGCGGTGATTAGGATGGGATAGCAACAAATAATGGTCAGTAGTCCAATGATAATGACGGAGCGAACTGGGGTGGTTAGTTGGACTTTGTGTGAGTAATTGTGAGTGGGACTTATTAGACTTTCCCTTGCTGTCTTCTTTTGCGTAACCATGGATGCCATTTTTGTTTTTGCGGTGGCGTTGCGTGCATTTGATGGAGTGGCGATGACACCAGGCGTAGAATGACTGGAGGGGTTGAACGGAGTTGCCGCAATTGGCGGTGACTTGACAGGTGACGAATTGGTGGAAGTTGCCCTTTGAGTAGCCGACGGTAGCCTGGATGCAGGCAAAAATACGGCAAGAGTAAGAGAGGGATTGCGTGCGCGAGAACGACGGTGCGCGTGATTGAAATGCCGATAGGAAATGTGAGTTTTACACCATGTACAGTATGTGCGGTACCGTTTGTAAATGGGGAACTGCCATTTGCGTTTGCGATGGGCGCGAAGATAGGGCGCGAAAAGACGGCAGAGGACAAAGAGAGTTGCCGCGATAAAGACAGAGAAATTAATGAGTGGCGAAAGTGTGATGGGATTAATTGCGGGTGCGCATTGAAAGAATGCGAGATTGGTGCAAGATGCATGCTGGCATGTGAAGGGCAAAATGACCTGTTTAGAGTGCAAAATTGGGCGTGTGACCTGTGCGGTAAACTTTTGCGCGAAAAAATGCAGACAGGGGCTAGGCTGCGCTTGATGGATGGGCTGAAATGGAGACAGACGGAAACCTAGCGGGGTGGAACAGCTATGGCTGGCATTGAAAAATTTGAGTGGCGCGCCTGGGAATGAATAGGGTGCGCCGGCCAAATGGCCATGGGCAACTTGGGGTGGCCAGGACAAGGTGGGATACTTGGGGATCGCAACCCAGTTTGCTTCCATACTCACCCTGGAAAAGCTAAGAGAGAAAAAGGCCAAAAACAACAGCCAAAAGACACAGCGCATGAATACATGAAAAGCAGACGGACGGAAATTAGCCGAAAAAATTGGCTCCGTCTGAGCATGAGCACAGATAGTAGGCACATGGGATACTGGCACAGAATTGGTACATCCCGATTTTACTGGGATACACAGAAATAATGGATAGTGTTGCGAATAACTGCTGCTGGACTGGGACTCCTGGGACTGCTCGTTCCATAGGCGCATCGCTTGATCTCGCTGATCTGGATTCAATGGGGTGGGTTGAGCCTGATCATCCTCAGTAGTGGGTGGCTGAACCTCTGGAAATTCCTGATCATAGGTGTAGTCCTCATCTTGCTGAGATGGTGGAAACCCTGGGATGGCCATCATGGCAGTGGTGCGACCACCACGGCCTCCAAATCCGCGACCGCGACCACGGTTGGCACCTGGACCCCTGGAGGAGTTGGACTGGAATTGAGCTGACCCTCTGGAAGGCTGGTGATGGGGTGAGGCGTGGAAACTTCTGCCCTGTGGAAATGAGGAGTAGCCGTTGTTGGAGTGGTGGTAGTAATCCCTGGAGTAGAACTGAGATGGACCTCTGTGATGGGAGTAGTAGTTGCCTCCACATCCACCACGCTGGAATCTGTAGGGGCGATGGTAGGAACCTCTGGACTGAAATCGACCACGATGGTGAAAGTGACCACCGCCATACTGCATCTGGTTCTGGAAATTGGCCATGGTGTCAGAGAGCTGGGCCATGGCATCGTTGAACGTGTTGCACATCTCGCTCATCTGCTTCACAGTGCTGAATTGACGCATGGCTGCTAGGGAATGAACTGAATGGTCTGGGGCTGGCAGCTTCGGGGTAACTGGGGTGATGAGGGGAACTGGGGCAGCAACTGCACTGGGAGAAATGACTTCATCAACCTTGAGCATTTGGGATTCAGCTTCATAGCGGGTGAGCTCAGCCAATGCTTCAGCGAAGGTGTGGACAGGCTTCGTGATGAGATAACGCTTCAACTCTGGGCGTAGACCACGTTTCAGGGCAGCAAGGAGGTGGCTATCCTTCATCTCATTGTAATTGTCGAGACGAGCTTTTGCGGCAGCAGCAGCTGCAGCCGCATCTCCTTGAGCTGGATTCGCAGGGGTGGTCAGGGGATGAGCTCCACGATAGGAGGTGGAAAGCCTGTTGCCAAACTCGTGAACTCCTTCTCCAGGTCCTTGATGGCACACATTGAATTTGGCGGAATAAATGGCGGTCAGCTCGGGTTGTTGCAGTTGGGATCTCAATTCCTGCTGAAGTAGTTGCCAGTCCGATTTGGCAGCATCAGAGATATTGGACAGGTAAGCATCTCGGGCTCGACCCCTGAGAACGAGTGGCATGACCCGCAGCTTGGTGTCATCGTCCCATTTCTCAGAGAAAGCGGTGACCATGAATTCCTCATCAAACCACTTATGATAATCATCGCCTGAGTTACCGTAGTATGGGGTGGGGAGGTTTCGTCCTTTCTTGGCTAACTCGCCACGGAGATCCTGCACTACTTTCTCGGAATCAGCCAATTTGTTCGCATTGAGGTCTTGGGTAACTTTGAGTTGATCGAGTTGTTGCTGGAGTTGTGCAATGTCCATGATTCTTTTGGGTGTTACCAATCTTCGTATGGGTTTGCGACGAACAACAGTTGCAGTAGAATCAGACAGATAAGAATCGTCTAGGTCTGTCTTTTCCGCTTCCTCTTCGTCTGCGGAATGATGTTGGAAGGGGGAAAAACGCAGTTGGACTGGAGTGAGAGATGGCGAGGGAAATGCGGAGTTCGAATTAGTACTGGAATTGTCTTCTTCCTCTTCTTCTTCTCTCCTTTCTTCCTGGGGCCCTTCTTTTTCTTCTGCAGCGGCTTTTTCTTTATCTTCAAACTTCAAATTTTCATCAGCAGCTTTCAATTTTTCAATTTCTATGCGCGCTTTCAATTCTGCAGCCTTTTTTTCAATATTCTTTTCTTCAATATTCACTTGAAATTTCTTCTTCGTTTCTTCCCGCTGCTTTAATCTAGCTGCTCTGGCTGCTTTATCATCAGCTGTCGTCTTCTTTTTTTGCTCAATGATTATGACGACGCTTTATGAACCCGGGACTTTTTTTTTCTTCAAAATCTTCTAGCAACCGGTGCAAAATTCAATTGAGGTGACGAGATGAAGAAATGTCGACGTGAAGTGGCGATGAGATACGGGATTCTTCGAGTGCAATCGGGGGGGGGAAATGGGGGCCGGCCGGACCCAATTAAAGCAATTAAAGGGGAGGGAAAACGCTCAGGCTACGGTGGAAATGAAACGAACAGGCGCACACACCCTGCTCGCTGCGCCAGTTGTAGCGTAGAGCGTTCCTTTTTACTTCAGACTGCACATTACAACATACAGTCAGAGAACTAACTAACTAACTACTAATGTACGTACGGTGCGGTGCCTTATATACTATGTGGCGTGTCACGTGACGCACGTGACACTAATTGACGGATAACTGGGCTAAAACATGTTAGTACGAATGTGAAAGTGGAAAATAATTGACCAGCAATATCTCCCAATGTACCACACCATTGGAGATTGGATTTTTGCACCTTGAAGAGCTTTTTTTACCAAAATGTTCAAAACTAACCAAAAGGGTGGCATTGCAGTGTGACAGTTCAGCATGGAGAGTGAAAATGGACAATAAAGTGCAAACATTCATCCAGAAGGTAACACCACAGAACAATATGAGGCAATCAAAGGGTATCAATGAACAATACTCATATTTATGTAAGATTATCTCTGGCTGAAGTAAGAAAATGCAGCAAAAAAGGGAAATTGATGTGCATTCAGTTTGGCCAAAATCATTTTTGAGGTGTTTTGCGGGAATCGCTGTATCTCGCGAACGGTGAGTCATAGCGAAATGGCAGACATACCATATTATAGCTCTTGAATTGAGCTTTCAGGTGAGCTAGGCCCCATCTTTCTCTGCCTCTTATTACGGGAGTTTTGATCAATTGAAAGTTGTGTAAATATAGGTTGGACACCCTGTATATGTACTGATGTTTGTTTGTGTTTCAGCCTCGACTCCAATCACTCCCCTAAGGAAGCGATTATTTACAGTAGGTTCATTTTCCAGCAATGTCCTTGCAGATTTACCAAAACTAGGGATGGCAAAATGAGCTTCTTGTACTCCTACGTGAATGATAGCCATTTTACAAGCGATTGCATACTATACCATACGGTACTGACGAATTCGTGAGGTGCTCACCACCGGACCGGCTCCTATTGCGCGCTTCCCTATTCTTCCCACAATACGCATGCCCTTTACAGGTCCTACCGTATTTATTGGTGCATAACCCATGGGGGCTTGGGGTATGCATTGGGGCCGGGGGGCTACGCACGGGACATTTTTTTATGTTTTTGAGTGGTGCGCAGAAGGAATACTTAGGTCAACACGTGTTTTAGGGCATAATTGAGGTCAAAAAGGGTACTAGTATTCTAGTACAATACACCCCAGCTAGCTTGGTGTGGGAGTGCTTAGGGGTAGCTTATGACCAGCTATTGTATATGGGTAGCTTCAGTCAGGTACTCTACAGTACATATGGGGCTATGCATAGGGGGCAACATTTGGCATTTTTTTGTCTTGCCAATATGGCGTTGTGCATAGGGCAGGGGGCTATGCACCGGTAAATACAGTAATTGCAGAAGGAATAAAACGCTCAAATTTTGTCACACGTTTTGTTGTACGGGTAGGCCTATCTTCAGGTATCGCAGTGAAAATTTTTAGCCTAATCGGTTCATGGTGCTTGTGATTGGCGTCGAGGCTGAAAAGCCCGATATGTACAGTACGTACGGTACGGAAAAGCGGAGGTATGTGTGGGTGTCGTTTACTGATTAGGTATGAGAGATACGGCAACGTGGTCTGAGAGGATGAGAGCTCCAATGCTGGAGATGTATGGAGATGAGTATTTTCGGAAAATTTGGGGCCAATGGTGCGATGCCCTCATAAAGTACGTACGGTACGAATTAAGTACGAACGGTAGAACAGAACACACAGAAGAACACCCACTGCAGCCAAGCAATACTCAAGTAGGCCTACGTCACGTAGAATGCGACGGTGCATGTGGATGAGTGTGCATACGTGCAGTAATGCATGAAATCATTTGTATGTAGAAGAGAACTACTGTGAATTACTGTAGGATATTCGAGGAGCGATCTGGGGACATTTGTCGAGGCATCCTGCAAGAGATCGCAAATGAAACGCTAATTATCCATGGCAATAAGGATCCCTTAGTGGATACGGATCATCCAAAATACCTGCATGATCACTTAGCATCCAGCAAGTACAGAGATAAACCTTATCATCTTCGCCACTGTGGGGGCGACCTTGTAACCTTGTGTCTTATCTTACCTAAATTTTAATTGGATCTGCAGAGAGAGACACACACGAGAGAACTTCCTTATTTTTTAGACCAATTTTATTTTTTCCTGACGGAAAGCACAATTTGCACTTGAGGTTTGCACGAGAATTCAAGGAAGCAGTCGAAAATTTCCTGCTTTAATGAAAGATTTGTTGAGTTACGCCCGTGATTGTCACATGATGTCAACATTTTTATTCCTAAATGGGTCTTGTCTGTAATACTGTATTCTACAGTTTTTCCGTGCGGCAGCAAATAAAAAAGTAATATTTATTTTTGACACAGATAAGGTGTCACTGACGCAAATCTGGGGTCTGCTCAAATTTCCCTTTTCTTATGCCTACGCAATAATTCTATTATTCCATGTGCTTCTATGAGGAAGTGCAGTGAAATACCGTGGTGGGGTAATTGAAGATGGTGTTCGATATATTGTTGCTTTGTACATACTTCTCTTTCTTTGCTCTTTTCTTTTGTCCTTCCCAGGTGGTGCAATAGTGTAGTTGTAGTACCTACAATATGTACAGGTGGGTTCTGACGTGTAGGATATCTGTAGGATATGCATGTACACATGTAGTAGCACCTCGGTTTCTATCCGTTCCGTTCCGTATGCGGTCGCTTACCTACGCTATTGTGCTACAGGACGTGCCTTCGCTTCACGCCTCTTTTCCTTTGTGTACTAAGTTTTCTAACGGTGCGAAATACGGTGTGTTAGATTACGTACCTAGTTCAGACTTCGCAATAAAGGATGGTATGGCAGGGCAAAAGGTGGTTGTCCACCATCTGCGCAGTATAGATAGATACCATACCGTAGATAGATAGATAGATTTTGTTTTTCGACCTTGAAGTTGTTAGTGTGTTATTTCGAGAAAGGCTGTTTTCTGGCAAACGGTGTTTCAATTACCTCCCAGTAACCTATTTATGCGGTTAGTACTAATTGTTGCCCCACTCGTACAATTTTATTTTGTCTTTGCAAAATATTCTTTTGTCGTCTGTTGAGCGTATGCGATACTGATTTTCGTTCAGTGCTATGTCATGTACCATTAGGCGGAGAGTCTCGAGGTGGACGGAAAGCCTAATTTCCAATTTTAGTAATTTATTTATCTTTGTTGAAAACTGAATCGCTCGCTTGCGCAACTTCGACCACGTTGCTGCTACTACTCTTCTTCCTCTTAATTATAAGCCTATTTTGCTGTCGTTGTGAACTACTGTAGCTGTCCAAACACTTTTGTCGCGCCGCTATTCCATAATGTCTTCTTCGCAATATCTTTTACATTTGTTTTGAAACTTTTCGAAAGCGACGAATTTTCGAATTAATATTCTCTTCGAATGCCCGTTCTAATGCCGCCACCGAAATTCTGGCGTGCATCAATTTATTGCGTTGGTTGTTGATCTGCGCTGCGTAGTGTTGTTTCTTGCTCTTCTCACCAAAATTGTGTACTGTAAAGTTTGGTGTATAACCCGATATCGAATATAACCCGATATCGAATATAACCCGAGCAATTTGATCGACTTTGAATTTTAGTATTTTGTATAACCCGATATTTACCTAGCGCCAAATGCTTCAAAAAGCTATTTGACGCTAAAATAAGCAAGTATGGTATATACCCCGATATTTTGCATTACCCGATATCGAATATACCCCGAGCAAATTGGTCGACTTTGTTTGTATAACCCAATCGGGTAATACACCAAACTTTACATAATATTCCAGTTGCGGAACGGTGTTTGGTTGAGCATCCGAATGGGCAAGAAGCCAGGATGGTTCTCTGCCATCTAGCACAAGGCGACCATCGCTTCGTATCCCGAATGAAACAAGGCTTGTATCTGCTCCTGTTCCTGTTCATCATCACAAGCGGACGCGAAGGGGGCGCGGAGGGGGAGAAGAGAGCGGCACGCCTCAAGCTCTGTGGTCGCAAGCTAACCGAGTTCATTCGCAAGCTCTGCATCAATGACCAAGGCCGCCCCTGCGTCGGTCGTTCACAGATCAGTCCTCTTCGAAAACGTACGCCTGCGCTCTAATCTTCCTTCCATCCAACACATTGTTATCAGTATGTACTGTTTGTTGGCATGCCTATTATGTATGTACGCACACGGTACAATAAGGTGCATCAAATTTCCTTGTTACCTACTTACATACTCGGTGGTACTACCTATATTTGGCCCTATGCTGAAAATTTCCAACATGCACCCCAGCATTGAATAGTGCCCATATGCGTCATAAGTTTGTCAAAAAGTTTTTGCTACCGTTTTTGAGTATGCAGGCTTTTCGATGTCACTCTTCCATAGGCGTGAATAATTGAAAACTCAGTTTTGTTACCTATCATCGTGATTTATCATGTTCTATGTATTCATACTACCATCCAGGGTCAACTTGAACTGTCCATAACCCCTGTTCATAACTTCGCCATCACCACGACAGACAGCAAAACGCAGCCTTTGTGTTTTCATTTCAGTACTGTAGTTCAACCCTATGGGAGACTGGCATCGAAAAGCCTGAAGTACGTATACTCAAAAACGGTAATATCTACAACCTCTTGACATACATATGACGCATATGGGCAGAAAAATTCACTGGTGGGATGAAAAATTCACTGGAAAATCCAGCTTACCCTCGGCCTTTAATGACGCACTAAACACATACATACGGTAGTACCTATGTACATACCTACAGTTACTGAAGATCTGGGCTAGCTGTGCTTGCACGCTTCATTAATCATGGCTTCTTTACATGAATTTGATTATTGCCGTGTCCTGCGTGATTTGATGTCGTGCTGTGTAGGATCTGCGTACGGTGAAGAACAGAGGGTTCACGCTGAGCAAGAGCATACAAAAGCCAAAGATGTTCACGGGTTCTTTGCTGAGCTAATGCTGC
Organism: Epsilonema sp. ZAB3_2; assembly: GCA_030247985.1. Taxonomy (NCBI): domain Eukaryota; kingdom Metazoa; phylum Nematoda; class Chromadorea; order Desmodorida; family Epsilonematidae; genus Epsilonema; species Epsilonema sp. ZAB3_2. The sequence goes on from JASAMW010001151.1 coordinate 13,738, forward strand.
ATGAAAAGTGGAATAATGGCCATAGTGTGCAGCTTCGTTCACGGTCGATTCGTCAGCAGAGCATCACAAAGTTGTGCTGCCTTCAGCCCTGTCCTATCAACGTTCTTAGGAGCAGTTGTGACCCTGTTTGCATGAGCATGTCCGAAGACATATGAAAGCCGCCGGTTCTTCTCTCGTTTCTGGGTGATCTCTAAGATATACAATTTAGCAATTAATATTAGACAATGCTATGTCTTTTCTTATTCGTGACGTCACTTTCTGCCAATAATTGTCCATGTATAGGTGGACAAAGTACCAAACTAATCCACACCGACCAAAGCGACCATAGTGTTCAACTGCTGTGAAAATGACTGTATGACTCTCAAATGCACCTATGTACAAGGTGTCCAACCTAAATTTACACAAAATTCAATTGAGCATAACTTCCGTCTTAAGCGGCATAGAAAGATGGGACCTAGCTCATCTGAAAGCTCAATTCAAGAGCTATATATTGGTATGTCTATTGTTTCTGTATGTCCTTTCATTCGCGAGTGAGAGCGATTAAAACGTTTTCCCAAAACTGAATTTAAAACAATTTTCAGCTAACGGAGCTAATTGAGGAATAATTGGACTAAAACATGGCAATGTGAATGCGATATAGCAAAAAGATTAACCAGCGATTTCTTTCATTATACCTGACCCACTGGAAATGAAATTCTAGCGTTTTCAAGCGCTTAGTTTGACAAAATGCTCGAACAAACCAAAGTGGTGGTATTGCAATGTGAAGGTTCAGCATTGAGGGTGGATATTTGGGTAACAAAGTGCATAAATGCATGCAAAAGGTCATACCACACAGTGGGATGAATGAGTTAAAGGGTGTTGGTGGGCGACATTCACTTTATGCCAAATAATCTCTGGCTGAAGCAAAGAATAGACTGATAACAAGGAAATTGCTGTGGGCTTCAGTTTTGGGAAAACGTTTTTTGAGGTGGTCTGCGAGAATCGCTCTAACTCGTGAACGGTAGGGCATACAGAAACGGCAGTACATACCAAAATATAGCTCTTGAATTGAGCTTTCAGATGAGCTAGGTCCCATCTTTCTCTGCCTCTTAAGACGGAAGTTATGATCGATTGAATTTAGTGTAAATTTAGGTTGGACACCCTGTACAGTAACTACTCTGGTTTCAAGATACTCTATGTCATGTATTTTAGGTAGTGTAAAAATATTTATAATTGGGCTTAGGGGAAGAATGGAGCACACAGTGTAAATGAAGAACGCAATCACTGACTCATATTCGACCCATTATAATGGGTTTCTTGGGAATCTAAACCACGCCATCCACACACACAATCACGCCGACAAGCAACAGAAGACCGTTTACGCGCTACGAGATTGTTTTGTATGTGTGATGGCGTGGTTTAGATTCCCCCATTATAATGGGTCAAATACGAGTCAGTGATTGCCTCTTTTGTTTACACTGTGTGCTCCATTCTTCCCCTTAGCACAATTATATATTTTTGGTAATATTGTGGTGGGTTCTTTCACCTTTATCCTGTTTAACCCGTACTGAATATTACTGCCATAACCGCTACTTCGTGTCTTCACAAGCTCCTGTGCAGAACCATTGCGCATGGTACTGGCCGTTCCATTTTTCAATGTGTACTGGTGCTCACAGTTTAGCAGTTGGAGTCATATTCAGTATGGGTTAAAGCTTGCTGTATTAGGAGGTCATTACTGATTATTGTACATAAGCCAACGATTTGATCACAGTCACAGTGATACACAAAACGCCAAAGCATAATGTGATAAATCACATCCCCTCCATAACACTCAAGTTCAAGAGCCTTTGTATGGTTGACTGGCAGTTAGCGAATTACAATTTACGAAACGGTAGCTGGTTGCAGCTTCGCAGCAACATGCGCTTCTTCGCTTTTAAATTACAAAAAATATGTTTCATGCGATCGCCGCGGGGTGGCGCTGCGTGATCGACATCGCGCTCGACAGCAGTGAGTGGATGCGCTCTGACACATTGAGAGACAATCAATCAAAGAGGTTGCTTGCTGCGCACCAGCAGCGCCCTCTGGTTTAGCAGAGTAATCGATTATCGATCGATTACCAGTGATCAGATGAAAAACTAAGGGCTCCTTGCCGCCCTTGGGCTTCAAAGCGTTCGGCCCTGGATGGACGCTTGGGAGATATGTCTCGGACGAGAAGGAAAATTTGCCAGATGTGCCTGGGAATCGAACCCTGGACCTCTCGCGTTCCAGGCGAAACTATGTACGTATAGTATGTACACACCTGGATGACCTCAGTCACGCAAATTTCCCATGATCATGATGACAGCTGGGTGCCTTTGAAGCCTTTTCCACATTTGATAAATGAAAATTTGTTCATGGACTCTCTCCTTGCTAATGTACTTCTGTTCTGCAGGAATACAATATACAGTATAGTATATACCTATGTATACGCAGCAAGGGCAAAGGCCGAAAGACAACTCTTGCTAAAAACCAATTTCAACATGGGCTCTTGATTCCACCTGTGCGCAAAGCGTCATAAGGAGTGGGGGTTGTCATTTATTGATCTTACAGTGAGTAGGCCTACTCTGTAAATTTCGGACTATTGAAAAGTTGCGCTAGCGAAAGTACGTGGTCGCGAAGGTGACCCCTCCGTATTACATTTTTTCAGTGCAACTTCTGATCGGCAGAGAACGATGTTAGAACCAGAACGCAGCGGAAAAAGAGCGAGCGAACCCTCGGAGTCGGAAAAATCACGAGAAAGAAAACAGGAGAAAATTTGCTTTTCTTCTTCGCTCACTTCTTTCCGCTGCGTTCCGACATCGTTCTCTGCCAATCAGAAGTTGCACTGAAAAATAATTTAATATGGAGGGGGCTACCTCACGACCACGTTCCTTCGCAGTAGCGCAACTCATCAATAGAAAGTAATTATTACAGCTAAAAGGGGCAAAGGCAAAGTGCTGCTCTCTTTCAAGCTGAAGGCGCCAAATTTAGCCATTAGCGTGGAAATAGGAAAATATAAATCGTTACGTAATCTCTTGAAGATCATAGTCAGAATTTCATTTTTGCACATACAATATATAATCTGCGGAATACGACATAAGGAAAATGCGTGTGGGCGGGCAGGCTGTGGAGTCGATTGGCCTTTCCTTTTTTATGATCCAGATGCACTTCAGAATTGAGTTTAGATAGGCCTATGTTATTATGGGGTTATATTGAGAGCAGTCAAATGTAGCAAGCTCAAAACCATAGTCCGGTTGAGAAAATGTGATAGATATTTTCGGCGCGAACCTTTAAGAAACGTTTATTTCTGTAAAGAATGATTGTATCTGTGTATACGCGGAAGGGAGGGTAATAAAATAAGGCGATGTACCCATCTCTTAAAAATTGCACATCTTGACCCATTATCAGCAACATGCTTTACATACTAGCCTGATACTACGTATTGTACTGTACTTAGAAAATAGGAGTTGTGTCTGTGCGTCTCTCTGTGACGCTATGCAATGCATTCACTCAGCTTTGCAGCTACAGCGTCAATCCAGGGCTTATTCAAAAGCTGATGAACACAAAGGCGGCAAGAAGCCCTTCGATTTTTGATCTGATCAGTCGGTCGCCCATAATCGATCGATAATCGATAGTTTAGTACTAAAAGCGCACAGAAACAAATGACGCAGGTTTGCCCACGAGCGTTTGCAGCCAGTCATGCCCGAAAGTGCACACAGGCGCGCAGAAACACTGTTGCCAGAAAGCAGATGCGCAAAAGGGTTGCCAAATGAGCGTGCAAATTTGCGAAAGTGTTACCAGGTGCGCAAATGCTTGCCAGATGCTGAACTGTTGCCAGACATGTGCAACCAGGTAAAGTCGAAGGCCATCCAGGTAAGTATGTAGTACTTACCTGGGTAAAAGTCTGCCCACTCTTCAGTACTTACCCAGGTAATTTACCCGGGTAAAAGCATATACAGGGTGATTTATTTCTCCTTTACGATTTTGATTGCCAATTTCAACAGGTTAGCCTGCACCGATTTTGCTCAAATTTTGCCTACATATTCCCGAGCGTTTACCATTTTACTTGGTAAAAATTTCGAATTGATATGCTCTATTGGTAGTGAGAAATACAGCAGAGAAAATAAGATCACATTTTTTCAAAATTTCACCCTACTTTTTGACTACTGCTATAATGCTCCCATCAAAACTGCGGAAACATGGCAAAGTGGCACTGCTGCAACTTTTTTCAAATGGTAAACGGCCGCTTTGGATTGTCTTTTGTAAACCTTTTTCCCTCCTCTACACCCCCAGAAAGAATTCGAGAGTCATCAAATCAGTGATTATGGCTCATCAGCTGATGATACAGACTGAGGAGGCATGAGCGAACGCTGATGAGAAATGGGACAATCTCCAGCTATGCCACCAACAATGTCAATGTTTTTTGGCTGCTTAGGGCTTAGGTTCCATCTTGCTGAAACTATTTTCTCTCAGTGAAGAGCCGTTGGGCTCCAAAAAGATTCTTTCAATTATTTCGCAGTAAAAAAGGTGGGTTAAAAAAGCTCGAAATTGCAATTTTTGAAAGGAAGGGGATAATTCTCACTGCCAATACAGCATATCAATTCGAAATTTTTACCAAATAAATGGTAAACGCTCGGGAATATGTGGGCAAAATTTGAGCGAAATCGGTTCAGGGTAACCTGTTGAAATTAGCAATCAAAATCGTAAAGGAGAAATAAATCACCCTGTAGAAGGAAGCTCATTTCAAGAAATAGTGTAGTTTCATAGCAAGACGCCTTTCAAGATGTAACTTTTGGTGTGGTGTAGCAATACTATAGCAGTTCTGAATGGTGCAGTGGTACATAAATTTTATTGTATCAATGGCAACCACCTGATTATGGCATTTTTTGACTGTATGTGCATAAAATATGGGGAAAATTCAGGTGCGATTTTACCCGGGTAACTTTTTCAGATGCAGTTTACTTTACCTGGATTGGCTTGTGCTGGGTAAAGTTACCTGACTTTACCTGGCCTGATGCGTTGCTGGGTAATTTTACCCGTACTTTACCTGTTCTAAAAAGACCCAAGTTGACAACACTACCCCATGCATACCCCCCATATGGGACCTCTCAATTTTTGCATACCCCATGGGGCTATGCACCGGTAAATACGGTAGTGTTGCCAGACGCGCAAGTGTTGCCACGTGCGCTAAGTTTTATCCTGTATTGCTGCAACAGGCTGCTGGTCCTGCACCAAGCTACGGTACGTACAATGGTTATAAGTTTACGGTACTGTATGATGTTATGTACGTTCTCCATCCACCCCATTGTTCGCTCACCCTGTCTTTGCTCTCTTTGTTGAGATGTGTGCTGTGACTGTCACTGAGGGTTCGCTATGTTAGGCAATAGGAAGTGTAGGTAGGAATGTATGAAGTTTTATTTTCTTCCCGTAGAGCTACCCCGGATTTCTTCCGGTGACCGGAACCGACTATTTGGCCACGTTGTGGTGTCATGCGGTGCAGTCTGACTATCACTCCCTCTCTATAAGGTTGCTCCTTTATGGTCGGTTGGGTTACCTCGGCTACGTACTCTCTGCCTTTGGGTCCATTCAACCCACCACCCCGTACATGTACTTCCTTACATTATGTACACTACAGACATTTACCTAATTAATGTGGAAACAAACTGTGTCAAAAGATAAGAGGTGGCCGGCCATGATACTCCAATGATTGTGCGCGGCTAACCACCTGCGCATGGGTGGGCGGAATAGCTGTATCAAGAACCCCACGACCCTCTCGAAAGACGGATAATAATGGGGGCGCAGCTGCCTGCGTCTTCCTCCTACAATACAGTAGGTATCTTTATTCTTTACACTTTATTCCCCGAGACACCCTGCATGCATACTGTAGTGTTGATGCAAAACTCTTTTGATGAGCATAGTTACTACGCCATAGTATACAGTATCATAGTACTGCCTTTTTGAACTGATACAAAGTCTTAATACTGTCCAGAGGCGACAGCTAATTCCCGTGCTAAGGGATTGAAGTTTAATTGTCGTAATGGACACGGATAGCAACCCTGCTAAGCTAAGTACAAGTGCTGAGATATTTGAAACAGATCCGCAGGTTTCCATCTCATATAAATCGCTGCGCTTTTGTAAGGCTACAGCCTACCGTACCTTTTCACACCATTTGACGTCAATCGAATTTTTCATTTCCTGTCGTGTTTCAGTGGTTGATTTGCGTAGCTTATTGCAAAGTCACTGTAGTGTTTCTTTCTTATTTTGTTTCATGCTTAACAATTTCTGACGGCTGTTCAGCACACACACGCAGAAGTCGGTCTATCAAAAATATATGCGCACGTACCTTTTGTGTTTTCATGTAAAGCGGCAAAATTTGATTGGGCTGGACAAATCTACTGACGTTCGAGTCAGCTTCGACACATTGCTTTGGCATCTGCCAAAGAGTTGAGGGCTTCTGTTATTGTTTGTGTCAGCCTTACACACCTCTGCTGGTTTAGTTTACAGAGATTATTCTATCAATCATCGTGCATACCTGACGTTGCGATAGTTTGTTTTATTCTGATGGTGAATGATTGCCATTTTTGTAGGGTTAAACAGAATTGATGAAGAAAGGCCCTTGGTATGGCATCTTCTCAATTATTGTCTACATTCGTGATTGGTTTTCTAACTCCCTTAGCATGGGTAAGTTTTAGCAAAAAAACTGAAGTTACGTACGGTACATACATATACACTTATTAGGTATATCATGGAAACTAACAACTGTTTATGCATAATCGTAGCACGGTCGACACTGTAAAACGGAAAGTTTCGAAGCTGTTGTCTGTTCAGGGATCCGCCAGTGTGGTAGCTCCTTCCGGCTTGACAGATCGGCCTCAGCTGAGCTTTGATGAGAAGCCGAAGGGATCGCAGAGTGTGGACGAAGGCAGCGCTGTGACGCTGTCCTGCGTTGTAACCGCCATCCCTCCTGCATCCGTCCACTGGCTGTTCAATGGCGAATTGGTGGAAGGCAGCCATGGCAGGAACGAACTGGAGACACTGAGCAATGCTGGCCGATCTACCCTGCAGATGGCCAGTACCAAGTCCAAACTGGAACTGGACTGCGTGGACAAGTCCAGAGCCGGCGAATACACCTGTGTCGCTTCGAATGGCCTGGAGCAGATTTCTGCCGTCGCCGTCCTGGCACTCAAAGGTCTGGTCTGTTTTTGCTCTGCATAGAGAAGGCGCGTTAATTTTGTAAAAGTCCGTCTTCGTTATGCTGTAGAGGAGGACAAGATGAGTGCTGCATGCTCGAGTCATCGCAAGCGAATCATGCCGTGGAAATCCGGCCTGATCCCTGTGCATCCGGCCAAGATCACAGAGTGGACGGAGACGCGAATGGAGTTCGCCGGTTCCTCGGTGCAACTGTTCTGTCGTGCCGAAGGCTGGCCGCCTCCTCAGACCGCCTGGTACCAGTACGTGGAAGACCCTCACGGACAATTGGAGAAGATCAAAATACTCGAGGGAGAAGGGCATTTGGTAAGAAGATTGCTGCTTGCACTTGTTTCTGTGTGCTATGTGATGTGGGCTAAATTATGGCAGCAAATTTTTTCCTACAGTATGTACGTCACGGCCGGTTTGTTGTTGTATGTGGACGTTTCCAAGAACTTGCGTGATTGCTCTTTGTGCACAGATTTTGAAAAATGGCGACCTGCTGATAGAAAATGTCGGCAAGGAAGGCTCTGGGATGGTCCAGTATGAGTGCGAAGCAAACAATATGTTCGGCAGTGACTCGGCTGAAGCTATGTTGATTATTCTTAGTATGTGATGAGGCTTTTTTCATTCCGGAGTCTTTTGTATTGTTACTGATGATTGCTTTCTATTTTTAGCAAAGGAAACGGAGGAGAACTAAGTACACTAGCTCATGACAGCAAAGACAAAGAGCCCGGGATGGCGATGAAAAATACTTTTAGGGTAGAAGAAGCTTGTGAATTGCTAATGAAGATTGTTATACATACACTATTTACTGTACGTATGTGGGTTGGCTTTTTTGGTCCATCCCGTTATCAAATATTTTTGGCAGAAAACATGGCTTGAGTAGAGCATGAGCTCCACCAACACGTGATCGCATTTGCATTGTATCCCAGAAGTGGTGATAAAATATTGTGAGCACGGGTAGTGCAATGCTACTACCGTTAATGTACCTACAGTATGTATGTTACTGTTGTACGTACATATGCAGATATACGTACGTACCCTCAGTCTCGTTTCGCTATTTGTGGGGGCGCGCGCACCTACCCAGCAAACAGTATCTATCTGTGCATGCATGGTGTGTATGCAGTGCACAAAAATATTGTGCACATACATAAAATGTACAGGGAAAAAGCGTTTGCTTTTTATACCACCTTTGGCTATCTAATGGTCTAAGGCGCACACTCTTGAATCCAAAGGATCCAAGCTCGAGCCCCACACTGGCCCACAAATTGAAGATGAGAACAGAATGAGTGCGGACCAGAAAATCGTCAAAATTGGCGCGAAAAATTCAATAACACGCTTGAGAACAGAGACGGACAAAAGTGGTGGGCCAGAAAATCGTCAAATTGCAGACAAAAATGGCGGACCAGAAATCAAGCAAAGACGATGACAAACAAAGTGGCAGACCAGAAATCAAGCAAAGATGACGGCGAACAAAGTGGTGGGCCAGAAAAACGTCAAATTACAGACAAAAGTGGCGGACCAGAAATCAAGCAAAGACGACGGCGAACAAAGTGGTGGGCCAGAAAATCGTCTCAAATTCAAACGGACAAGACATTGAAAAGACGCAGCGCGAAAAAGCAGAGCAAATTCGCACAGCATACTCCGAAAGAACTCAGCAGAGCACTGACACAAAGACTGTACAGAAGTGCACAGAAGACTTTGGCCATAAAACCAAGTGCAAGCAGAAATAACTCAGTCAGTCATCTGTAGGTAGGTCCTGGTAGGTTGGTCATCTATACCTGCAGCTCTCTCTCAGTTACAGTAACCCAACCAAGCGGGGTCAGTCTGGGGAGTACCTATGAACATCAGCACATTCTCGTGTGGTGTGCGTATATTATACGCACAGTGGACCATTCCAAATTTGTTATAAGCAGCTTCGGGTCCCGACACGAAATCGTATTGATGTTCAGGCGTACCAGACTGACGTCTCTTAGTAGT
>JASAMW010001152.1:0-57496 GCA_030247985.1 Epsilonema sp. ZAB3_2
ATCCAATAGAAAAGCCTCTCTCGCTCACGTTCGTTAGCAACATTGATTTGAATCTGAATGTTTGCATCATGAACACCTAAACAATACATTTTAGATGTACATGATGGGATGTGGACAGTGGGGACTTCTTCATGGACACCTTGAAAGAAAAGGACATATAACTGAATAAAGATGTCTACATCCACAGACTAGTCCAGTAATATCCGCGGTCCACCATCCATACATAGGAAATTGAAGGGGTATCAATTTGAAACATTGCATTCTAACCTAATTTTGCTCGTAGAATTCAAAAATGACATTTGTTTCACAATATTTCTTCATTTAGGATGTAAAAAATGCAGTTTTCATCTTTCATACACAGTAGAAAACTTGCTTATCATTCGATTCTTTGGTATATAGCTGCTGCTGTTTTCACTAGCATCAACATCAAGTAAGCCTGGCATTCTCTATGTGATCACCACATTGTATCGTTCATGTTTGTGTCCTTATTTGTTCCAAGTGCTCCTTCTGTTTCATATCAACGATTTGCCCAGAAAGGAAGAGCACTTCATTCTTGGACATCACATTGTATTGTACATCTTTCACACCAATTCCTTCACACATAGGTAGACATCGCACACTCCAGAGCACAGATGAGAATGCCCTCCTCCTTCTCCAACTCATCCTCATGCAGCAGACCCATCACAGCCAGCATGGCTCTCTCCAGCTGCTCTGGAATAAAGTACAAACATGTGCATACATACATTACATAAGGGTAGGGTGCTGTGGGTAACACATCCATGAAAAAAATGGCCACCTAAGTTTCTCCCTACATTCATTTATACATACATACATACATACATACATACATACATACATACATACATACATACATACATACATACATACATACATACATACATACATACATACATACATACATACATACATACATACATACATACATGTACACAAATATATACATACATTACTGTAAAGCTTTAAATATACCCCCTCAACTATATCCCCCTATTTGGTGACTAAAGAATTTTATCCCCATGGGGGTTATACATGAAGCTTTACAGGCACATGCATACATCTGCTGTACCTTTCATACATACTTTGTACATACATAAAGCTTCAAATTGTGTATAACCCCCTATTTGGTGACTAAAGATTTTTATCCCCCTGGGGGTTATAAATGAAGCTTTACAGGTACATGCACACATGTACTGTACCTTTTATAGGAACCATTGTTAACACATCTCTGAACTTCCCAAATGGGGATTTGATCAGGAAGCACAAGAATGTGCAGCTGGCTCTCCTTCCTCTGCTTGGCAATGACAAGACAGTGAATGCAGCTACTACTCATAGGCCACTTATCTGAACATGGTATAAGACTATTTGGTCAACAGAATAAGAACAGTGCCATCAGTCTCAGGTATAGGGAAGAAACTGCATCTTTCTTGAGTTACTACTTTTTCAACACACTCTTTGCTTTGTTGCTTTCTACTGTAATGTTCAGAGCCTCATACCTTGGAAAGGAGAACATGAACAGCTGCAATTGGCCAGCTTCCTCCAGCTTCTTATGAAGACTATATGTACCACTACTGCAACAGGGAACACAGCACTGAGCATCTGGCATGCTGCCCTAGATATTTCTTCAACTTATTTGGCCTGCCACAATCATCCTCTTCTTCCTACACTTCCATTTTCGTCCACGTGTTTCATTGCTGCATTCAAACTCCCGCTCGTTCACTATCTTCTCTGTTGGTTTCGTGCAGAAAAGGACTAGTCTGTGATTCATGTACACCTAGTCAGGTTTTTGTCCTCTTAAATATCTAGGAGTCCTTGGGACTTCTTGAAATCAGCTCCGCCAAAATAGCCATGTGCGAGCCACCTTCTCTGAGGGTAATAAGCATTCGACGCCACTGACGCCATCGACGCCACTGACGCCACCAGAGGGGGCGGTTCACGCAGAAAAATATGAAAACTATGCATCCCCTGACTTCTTAGCTTAGCTACAGGAAGATGAAATGGAATTTTTCAAAATTTGTTTTTTGCGAACTATAAAAACAAAATATGTAGTTTCACATGGTGCCATTTTTATGCAAATTTATGGCTTCTGGATGGAGCTATTCATGCTTGAAAAACGTTTTATATAGACAGGAAAACTGTAATCAAACTGTAATCTTTGCCCACAATTTTGTCTTGTGTTCAACTCCTGTGTACATAGGCTAGGCTTAGGCTCAGGCTTAGGCTTAGGCTACAGGAAGGCTGCATATGTAGGCTAAGCTTAGGCCTAAGCCTGAGCCTAAGCCTGAGCCTCAGCCTCAGCCTAGCAAACATAGGAGTTTAACACAAGACACAATTGTGCGCAAAGATTATATTGTTCGCATTTTTTGATTACAATTTGTGAATAAAAATGCCACATAATGTACCCAAGCATACACAATGAGGTGTCAGCAGAACATAACAGAGGAAGACAAAGACACAAGACACAATCACGTAGCAACTATTTTGCATTTCTTGTTTATAATTTGTAAAAAATGCCGCATAGCGACCATCCAGCATGACAAACAGGGTGTTTATGGTGTGGGGGCAGGGACACAGTCTAGGGACAAAGGGACAGTAACTTCTAAATGGTGAAAAAGGCGAAAAATGAGGAATTTCTGCAGAAATAATAATAATAACTCGCCAAGGAAGTGGCGAAAAAGGATTTTTATTATCATAGTCTACGTAAAAAAGCCACATCCTAGTGTCCGTCTTTCTGTGCGAACTATTCGACATATTCGACTAAGCGCCTGGTATTTCTGTCCTGTGTGACCCACCCCCTCTGGTGGCGTCAGTGGCGTCGATGGCGTCAGTTGCGTGAATGCTTATTACCTCTCTGAGCAGTATTGTACGTGTATACGGGGATAGCTATACGTGTGCGCCATTTTGGCGGAGCTGATTTCAAGAAGTCAACATAAGGACTACTATAAGCAAGCTTAGGCGGACAAAAACCCCACTAGGTGTACGTGAACCAAAAGTTTGCCTCTATCGGCACGAAAGCAATAATAATCGAGGAAACGAAACGATCAAGAGTTCGCTTGACAATTTTGGCGCTCCCGTGGCAATCTAACATTTCTAAACATTCTAAACAAGAATAGCAATAGTGTTTGAAAAAGGGTCGAAAAGCTGGTTGCTATTCTTGTATAGAAATGCCAGATTGGGTTATACTAAAAGGCGGACGCGGACACGGACGCGGACGCGGACGCTGTACTAAAAGGCGGACGCGGACGCGGACGCCGTACTAAAAGGCGGACGCATAAAAGGCGGACGCCGTACTAAAAGGCGGACGCATAAAAGGCGGACGCCAATTTCAAAAGGTATGCTCGTGTCTGCCCTGCGGATGCTGTACTAAAAGGCGGACGCCATACTAAAAGGCGGACGCGGACGCTGTACTAAAAGGCGGACGCATAAAAGGTGGACGCCTGTTACAAAAATGCGTCCGCGTCCGCCGTTTAGTAAGAAGCATACTTACATAAGGGCATGCCATAAAAGTGTTGCCAGATGCATGAAAATGCTGCCAGATGTGCAAGTATTGCCAGCTCTTATTTAGTGCTGGTGACAGAAGGTTGAAAGATGTTTTTGTTATAGGCGTCCGCCTTTTAGTACAGCGTCCGCCTTTTGTCCGTCCGCCTTTTAGTACAGCGTCCGCCTTTTAGTACAGCGTCCAGAGGGCAGACGTGAGCACAACGTTTGAAATTGGCGTCCGCCTTTTATGCGTCCGCCTTTTAGTACGGCGTCCGCCTTTTATGCGTCCGCCTTTTAGTACGGCGTCCGCGTCCGCGTCCGCCTTTTAGTACAGCGTCCGCGTCCGTGTCCGCGTCCGCCTTTTAGTATGACCCTGCCAGATTTACTAAGATTACTACGGAGCGCCAAAATTGTCAAGCACACTCTTGATCGTGTCGAGGAGTCCTTGATCGTGTCGGTGACTATGGTAATTTGTAATCGGCAACCAAACAACCAACAACCAAACAACCAAAAGTGTGGACCTCTTGAAAATAGCTACGTCAAAGTGACACACACATGTATTATCAACTTTATGAGCTGGTTTGTGCAGTAATGTACCTCATCACATGCCCATTGGCGCTACCGTTAATCATTCGCTTCATCTTTCACCTTCCATCCTCCACCTTCCTCCTCCTCCTCCTCCTCCATCCATCGATTGTTCAATCATCCTCCAGCCACCCTCCCTGCTGCATCCTTCATAATCCATCCCCATCCTCCTCCATCTCTCTCACCTTCATCGTCCTCCACCTTCCATCCATCTACCCTCATCCTCTATCCTCTCATCCATCTTTCACTTTGCATCCATGCAACCATCTTTCTCTATCCATAGTCCATCCTCCTCCTCATCTTCCTCCACCCCATCGATTCTCGGCCTCCATTCATCCATCCTTGGTCTCTATTCAATCCTCCACACATCATTTTTTCATAGCTCATGGTTGACCACATGGTCATGGTTGACCACAATTTTGTAACTCCCATTGTTGGTTGTCATTGATTGCATAAGCTCCCCTGTCCCCATTTGTCACTTGATGCCAGTTCTACAAATGCTTGCTTGCGAGAAACAGATTGGTAGGTGTTGATGGAGGATGATGGATAAGGATGGAGGGGAAAGGTACATAAAAGAATGAGGGATGGAGGATGAAGGATGGAGAATGGAGGGTAGATGGATGAAAGGTGGAGTATAATGGATGGCTGGATGGAGGATGGTAGGGAAGATGGAAGGTGGAGGATAAAGTAGGTGGAGGATTGTACTAGCAATGAGCGCAGGGTACAATTCAAAGAAAGAAACCATGTGCGTCACTTTTATGGAGCTAGTTTCAAGAGGTCCACACTTTTGGTTGTTTGGTTGTCGTATGTATGTTGGTTGTTTGGTTGTCTTTTACAAATGACCGTGACTATAGAAAAGAAGAGAAAGCGTAAAGCGGTAGTTTGAACTTGTGAAATCAAGCAACTGAACTTGTGGACGAAACACGAAAATCGCAGGCAGTGAAGAAAGAAGAGAACGATCATGGCAGGCCAAAGAAGTTGGAGAATTATCTAGGGCTCCCGCTCAGCTGTCGCGGCTGTCGGCTCGGACGTACCAGGAAGGTCAGGAGAAGAAGTGAAGCGAGTGAAGACATATCTATGTTATTAGGATGGCGGCTCCTCGTGGACTGATTCGAGTGCTGAACGTGGCTGAGAAGAACGACGCAGCCAAGGGAATCGCCACCATCCTCTCCAGAGGTCGAAGCCAAAGGAGAGAGGGAAGGAGCCAGTACAACAAGATCTATCATTTCCCTTTCACATTCCGTGGCAATCAGGTGGAGATGGTGTTCACTTCGGTTTCCGGTCACATCATGAACATGGATTTCAGTGCGGAACACAATCAGTGGAACATGGCCACCTGTGTTGACCTATTCTCTGCCCCCATACGACGCAACTACTTGCCAAATGCGAGGCCTATTCAAGTAAAGTACTACATACGTATATCCTCGTGCATAAGGGAATAAGTTATAGTACGTACTGTGCATGAGTATATGCGTTGGCATACGTGTGGCATGCATAATGTTTTTAGTTGACCTTGGAGCAGGAAGCGCGTCAAGCGACTTCTTTGGTGATTTGGACTGACTGTGATCGGGAGGGAGAGAACATCGGTTTCGAGATCATCCAGACGTGTCTGCGTGTCAACCGTCGGCTGGATGTGTACCGAGCCCGCTTCTCCGAAATCACACCCACTGCCATTCACCGAGCTGTGGCACAGTTGGTGGCGCCTGATCAGCGCCTCAATAACGCCGTCGACTGTCGTCAGGTAGTGCCCTCATCACATATCTTCCTGCGCAACACGCAAAGCGAATATAGGTGGTATGTAGCACGTTCATACTATGATGGTGCGTCGGTGCAGCGAGAGTTGTCTGGGCCTTTGCTGATGCTGCAAACATAAAAAAACTCATTCACGGACTTTCTCCACTGTATATTCCTGTTCCAACCACGGGAATAGGTACCTGTAAACTATGCATCACAAAGGTTCAGAGATAATTCTCGGTGGACGGACGTTATGCGCTACTTGCGCAAAAAATTATGGGTGGTCGCGAGCTGACCCAGGTTCTGTTTTTCAGTGCACCCGCCGGCATCGATCAAAAAACGCGCGACCACCCATTAATTCTTAGCGGAAGTAGCGAATAGTAGTATTCATAATTCATGCACACATATGTGGACACATATGTAAGTGTGTTGTATTTTAGGAACTGGATTTGCGTTTTGGCGCTGCTTTTACTCGTTTGCAGACGTTGTTCCTACGCGGTCGTTTCCCTGCCTATCTCAACCAGCAGCAGCATCAGATAGTCAGTTATGGATCCTGCCAGTTCCCAACTCTAGGTTATGCCTACAGTACGAATCTGCACTAACTAACACCACACAAAAAATAACTCAGGATCTAGCCAACAGGCGGGATTTCTCTCTAGATCGCCGCGAAAAAATAAAACCCCGCCCCTCGCGCCCTCTGTGTAGAGCCACCCCTTCAGCGAGGTGTCTCACTTCCAGGGCGTTTTTTTTTTCCTTCCTATTTTTTGTTTTCTTGTCCTCCCCCCCCCTTCCCGCTTCCCCTCCCAGGAACTCTGTTTCGCTTTTTTTTTCACCCGTTTTTTAAATTTTTTTTTTTTTATAAAAAAAAAGTTTTTTTTTTTATTTATCCGGGGGGTTTTTTTTTTTTTTTTCTCGATTATTTTCTCCTCTTTTTTTTTTTTTTTTTTTTTTTTTTTGAGCATCCGGCAGCGCGCGTGGTGGGGACATGCCAGATATGTTATGTAACGTTGCAGGTTTTGTGGTGGAGCGTTACAAGCAGAATCGGGATTTTGTGGAGGAGCCGTTTTGGCGTCTTCGTCTTCTGCATCGCAAGGAGGGCATGAGTACGGAGTTCAGCTGGTGGCGAGGGCGTCTGTTTGTCAAGGAGGCCTGCCGTCTCTTTTTCGACATCTGTCGTCAGGAGCCATCTCTCGTCCGCATCACCAAAGTCACTCGCTCTCCGAAAAGTCGCTGGCGCCCCCTACCCTTGGAGACCGTGGCCATGGAAACGGTACAGTTTATATGTGGTCGTGGAAGCCGTTTTACGTAAAATAAGCACAAAATTACACGCGCATTCCGCACAGAAGTCTTGCGCGACTTAGAACATCTCCGCGTTCTTTCAGTTGACCAAATATTGCGATGCCGATATTATGTACACGTACGTATGTACAATCCACTTGTACGTACGCACTATGCAAACGTACCGGCACAATCAATAAGTGAGGTCCAAGTTTCCAAGACGTACATGCTTGCCTACGTATGAGGTTTTCGTTGTGCAGATCGCAGGTCGGAAGCTGCGAATGAGCGCGAAGGAAGTGATGACGGTGGCGGAGCGCCTCTACACTAAAGGCTTCATCAGTTATCCACGCACGGAGACGAACAAGTTTCCAGCCGACATGCAGCTGCGTCTGTTGGTGCAGAATCTGTCGCTGAATCCTAGCTGGGGTCAGTTCGCCACCGACGTCCTACAACGCGGCCCGCAAGCTCGAAGTGGCAACAAGACCGACCAGGCGCATCCACCCATTCACCCCACCAAGGGCGCTCAACCAGGCGAACTTCAGGCACGTATAGTTGCCTCGAGTTAAAAATAGAAGACGGAGGAGAGGCGTTTATTTTCTCTGGTCACTCCTTGGGTCGGGTTTTCCAGTTATTTTGTCATCGCCCTTCCTGCCTGCTGTGCGCTCAGAGAGGGTAATTATTTGCGAAGGCTGTCCAGCGCCAGCCTTTGGTCTCTCTCTTTGGGCAGGGGGCAGCGCTCCTCGCGCGATAACATTTTTCCCTTCCTCCCTCCCCCTGTCCACTACTAATATGTTTCCTACACAAGCGTGACCAACACATTATCGATCCGCCAGTCCGTCTTCTATTCTCCCGCAGCCATCTTACAGTCCTGCTTGCGTTCTGCATATTGCAATCTTATATGGTTGTTTATAGGTAGATTCTACATGTGTTTTCAGGGTAATGACGCTCGTCTGTATGACTTTATTGTTCGCCACTTTCTGGCGTGCGTCTCGTGGAACGCGGAGGGAGAGGAGACGAAAGTGGAAGCGGAAGTGAACGGCGAGAAGTTCACGGCGACTGGACTGTGCATCTTGGAGCGCGGATACCTGGAAGTGTACTCTGCCTTCGACAGCTGGAGTGCGAAGGCGATTCCGGTGTACAGGGAGGGCGAGGAGTGGGCGCCGGCGGATGTGGAGATGCCGGAGGGAAGGACGCAGGCGCCCTCGCTGCTCACGGAGGCGGATCTGATCGCCCTGATGGACAAGCACGGCATCGGCACGGACGCCACGCACGCGGATCACATCGAGACGATCAAGCAGCGACTGTACGTCGGCCAGAGAGACGACGGACGCCTGGTGCCCGGCTTCCTGGGCCTGGGTCTGGTGGAGGGATACGACCTGATGGGCCACGACATGGCACGACCGCACCTGCGCGCCCAACTGGAGACAGACCTCAAGCTGGTCTGCGACGGGCGCAAGACCAAGGAGGAAGTGCTGCGAGAGCAGATACGCAAGTACAGAGATGTCTTCATCTCGACGGAGCACCAGTTGCGCTGCTTGGCGGAGGCGCTGGCCAAGTACTGGAACAACACTCAGCCGCAGCCTCCTGCAGCCCGTGGACAGGGACCCCCTCCCCCTCCTCCCCCTCCACCGGCCCCCGCGCCTGCTCGAGCAGCTCCTCACTGCCACTGCGCCACCCCTGCCTCGCTGTTGACGGTGAGAAAGCAGGGCCCCAACCAGGGACGACGCTTCTTCGGCTGCTCCAAGGGGCAAGCGGCGGGATGCGGATTCTTCGAGTGGGAAGACGGCAGCAGGGGAGGAGGCGGAAGCGATGCAGCTGTTGCGCCAGCTAGCGGAGAGTCCACCCGGTCTGGGCAACAACAGCCGCCAGCTGCTGCAATAGCCACTGCTCCAGGTAACGCTGGCTCGGTAGGTAGACGCCCTGTAACAAATGCCATCTACGTGTGTACGTACACACTACTATGAAGGCGAATGCATATGTGCGTACGTTTTAGTTGTGAGATGCGACTGCGGCGCGTCTACTTCTTTGTTGAGGACGCGCCAGGGGCCGAACGCGGGTCGGCGCTTTCACTCTTGCGCCAAGTCGCGAGAGGAAGGCGGCTGCGGCTTCTTCCAGTGGCAAGACGCCAACGCCACTCGGCAGGCGGATGCCGGTAGTCAATACTTGGATGCGAATGCGCTTGGAAGCGGAAGGGCTACTGAGCAGACGCAGACGCCGAGCTGTGAATGCGGCGCGCCGGCGAAACTGCTGGTGACCAGGAAGGAAGGCGTGAATCAAGGCCGACCCTTTCACACTTGCGCCGTTGGTAGGGATACGGGAGGATGCCGCTTCTTCCAGTGGGCCGACGATGCCGCCGGCGTGTCTGCCCAGTTCTCTCAGTTGGACGTGAATCGAAATGCGACTGTCCGCCACAGACAGGCGTCGGATGGACTGGTAGGGTGCAGTTGTGGTCAGCCGGCTGTGCTGAAGACGGTGTTCAAGGAGGGCGCCAACAAGGGTCGACTCTTCTTCGCTTGTCCCAAGGGCAAAGATGAAGGCTGCAACTTCTTCCAGTGGAAAGACGGTGGAGGAGGAGGAGGCGGCAGTAATCCAGTGATTGCTGCTGCCTCCTGTGACTGTGCAGCTCCTGCGCGCACGCTCACCGTAGCGAAAGAAGGACCGAATAAGGGACGCAAGTTTCTCAAATGCGCCAGCGACACTTGCAAATTCTTCAAGTGGGCAGATGACACTGGTGTTGGCAGTAGTCAGCTCAACACCTCATACTTTCCAGGCTAATGTCAACATGCTGCAAGAGCTGATACAATACTTATTATCTCATGGATTGATTGCACTGTATTGTTATTGTTGCCATTGAATTGTTTGTCGCACGTTTGTTTTGCTTTATGGTTGCCTATGTTGCTGCACGAGACAGAAAAGTATAATGTAGTGTTTTGCTTTTCAGCCTCGACTCCAATCACGAACTTCATCATGTCTTCACCCCTAATGAACGAATTAGGCTTAAAGGGAGCTTTGGGCGGAAAGTTCGGGGTAAGCCTGCATGGATCATTCGATAGAGCTTGAAAAATGCTTCAAAACGCACCAAGTCCCATCCCTTCTACGTTGCGTCGTTCTTGAGTTAGAGGCAAAAATTGATCTGTGAACGGGAAAATGCACGCGAGAGCATGTAGCTCGCTAACCATTACACCAATCGGCATAATTTTGCTACCACCATATGCTCCACGTTGAGTTCTACATTTTTTTATAAAGTTTTGCTGTATCTTCACTGCCTGTGGCATGGGAAGCCAAAAACCGTGTGTAATTGCGCAGTTAAACATATATTTCATGGACTTTTGAAGCATTTTTCAAACTCTATCGAATGATCCATGCAGGCTTACCCCGAACTTTCCGCCCAAAGTTCCCCTTTAAACCAATACACTTGAAGATTCGAGAAAATGTTGTATTGTTCCACGTTCTCTGCTGTATTACTAACAACCAATGCAGAAATCAGTATGCTTTCCAGTAAAAGCTCGAAAATTTATCAAAAATGGTAAACTCTCGGGGAAATTTGGCAAAATTTGGGCAAAAGTTGGCTCAGGGTGACCTAATTGAAATTGGCACATTGTCCAGGAGAAAACCTATAACCGTATGTATAGCTTCCGGTGAGTGCTGGATGGCAATAATACCGTAGTCTTCTGCTTTCGAGATGGTTTGCGGCGGGTGATAAAAACGAAAATGAGAGATGTCCCCAGCTGGCTAAGGAAGGAGATAACCTGCTATTATCTGAGAGACGGGACTTCCAATTTTCTTTATCGTCGTCCTTGTCGCTTCCGCCTTCGGCTTGGGTCTCCAGAGACTAGCGCTGTCCTCAAGCAGGGCAGCACCGACTAATTTCCCCAACCGCCCTTCGTTTCCTGTGTAAAAGGCAAGGCAGGCAGATCTTAAGTGGGCATTATCTTTCAGGAAACTATTCCCCTTCCTCTGTAATCTCTTTGATTGTCTCAGCCAGACATTCCCTATTTCTACAAAACAATTATCTTCTCGCCCCTTTTCGTTTTAACAGCAGCAGCTTGCCGATGAAGCTGATCGAGTTCGAAAGAAGCAGGCGTGAAGAGAACACAGCACAGACACTGCATATGTCCCCCTCTTCGTTCTTCTCTCTTTCTGCGAGGTATTACGGTAAGAGGCTGCAACATAAAAAAATTTACGACTATCACTTGAGTCTTTTTGAATCCGGCACTTGGAGATGTTCACACCTCGCATGGCGACTCATCTTTTCATATCCGATGCTCGTAAAACTTTGGGAAAATCTTTTGCGACAGGTCGGTTGGCCCCGCGTGCCCTTTGTGGCGCAATCTCCTGTTTTTGGCTGATGGCCCATTCACATCAAGAGACATGCGCTGGGCGTACGCTCGGCGCAAAAGCGTCCACAGGGAAAGGCGTAGACAGCCATAGATGCGCCGGCCGAGCGTACGCCGGGTGCATCTCGTTCCCGATGTGAATGGGCCATGAGATGAAAGGAAATCGGATGTTTCGTTCTCTTCACGGCATGTCCTCCAATTCATTTGTCGCCACCGCCGCCCAAGCGTTTGCATGTCATTTCTCGCCTAATCCGTCCATTTCACTCACTTCTAAGATCATAATAGTCGAGTAAGTGCTCGTAAAGTTTTATGAACTGTACCCGGCTAGAAATATGTTTTATGTTTCTTCAATTCTTCAATATGCGATGTCCTCGTCGTTTCGTGGTGGGGCCAACGACGAACAAAATAATTCATCCTGCTGCCTTATCCTGCGTGAGGTTCTTTTGTATTGCACTGATGTCGTACATACGTACGTACGTACATGGGGTGGTGGTAGGAAATCATCGGACGGAGCAAAGGCCCATTTCCATTCAACGAGATAAGAATGAAAACGAAAACATGGCGAGATGAGAAACAGGAAGAGGACATGTAGTCGTTGCTGGCAATAATCTTTCATCCAGATGCTACACCTTAGCTGCAGCTTGCAATGGGGCTACAGTATATTAGTCGCGCTTTTAAAGGACAAGGACAGGGATGCCGTCTGAATCGCCAGCATTTGCTTATTTCCACATCACTCACATTCATGCTCCTTGGAAGCATTATGTATCTATCTATGTATCTGACGGGCGATACAACTGAAATGATCCAAGAAAGTTTATTAGAAATCCATCTGGCGCAAGCGCCAGGGGTGCTCAATAATTATAATCTTCCACAGTGGCGAAAAGCTGTGAGCAAGCTTGAAACACACCCACAAAGACTCTTTTCCTTAGGCGACATTTTGGGCAGTTCATTCATTCACGGTGCATAAGAAGCTAACCAGCGTTCAGCGTGTCTTGCCTACAGTAATCCCAGCATATTCTACGCTTTTTCAAGTCGGTGCGATCGGCAGAGAATGGCACTGAATTGAAGTAGGTGTAGCATGCTGAGCTTATAAGTGAAGTAAATCGAGAAAATGCAGACTTTGGGTGGTATTGCTTGTGTTTTTTGCTCGGCTCCTGACTTGGAGAGAATCTCTGAAGCTGTTTGCTTTTGGCGCACATGCTCGCTTTGCTGGAGGGTGTGGCTTTTCTTTTGCTGCTACGATGCATTCTTCCTGATCATACATTCACTACGGCTACTACCTAATCTATCTATTTCTCAACCATGTTAGAACAGAAGAGAGCGTTTTAAAATTCTGAATACCTACTATCGCGATTATTGCTTCAGCCAACCATATTTACATCTTTTGCGCAAACGTCGACTGCATCTTTGGATTCGAGACGAGGCCGCCAGACCCTTCGAGCACTTGAAGACGCACTTAGTTTCTTGCGCAAAAACTAATATACATGGATACTGTATATACAATATGTATGTTGTCAACCGCCTTCCATATTTGGAGCCCAACAGCAGCCGATGATATCCACCGCTAAGTGGTTGTGTCAGGAAGGAAGAAGAACGCCTCTGCAAACATCCCCAGTAGAAGAAGCAAGTGGTAGGTAGCGTGGAGAAACCGCAGTTCGTCTATACTTCTTTCAAGGTTGTGGATTTCGTATGTTACGTATTAGAAAAGGGTGCCAGCGTAGAGACAATTTTTAAAAATTTTATATTCTGGTCTGGTGTGGCGTTGATCGAAATGGATGGGTCGAGAGAGGCGTCTGGAAGCAGCCAGCGACTCTTAAGAAGACCATGGCCGATGTTTACCTAATCTCCCTGGGGTTTCGCCGGCTACGGGACCACACTGAGCAAATTTAACCACGTGGCTCCCGTAAGTGTCGGTTAAAACTTAATACACCTTTCGCTTTCCTTTCTCCCGCCTCTTAAGGTAAATAAGCGCGGTTTTGTTTGTCCAAAATGCCATATTTCTCTGCGGCTGCTGCCATTTTTGTCGTGCTCTGCGTCTTGGCGGCTTCATCCCCCATTCTCTAAAGCTGATGCTACCACGCCACCCCCATTGCCACCGTTTGCTGCGCCGCTTATGGTCGTGTGTCGTCAGTCAAGAGTCGAAGCCATATTATTTCGCTCCTCGCTGCTTACATTGTAGGTAGGTGCATAGTGTGTGTACGTAGGTACATAGGTAGATGAAGAAACTGGAGCTGAGACTGACACACCTGCTCCTTCCACAATGTCGCTTCTTTAACGGCTGGGATCCCCCTTTCTTCCATTCCATTAGAATATGAAATTTCTTCCTCTCATTTACTGCCTCGCCTCGCCATTAAAGCCAGTCTCCATATTTACGATTTTATATTCCTGAGAAACGCATACCTGCACATATACCTTTTGCCCAACTGTGCCAAATATGTGTCTATTAATGTAGCGTACCGTATTTTTGGGTGCATAGCCCCGAGCTATACAAAAATTGAGAGGTTATGGGGATATACATGGGGATATTCACCAGGGGATATACTGTACATTACATACATAGGACATAAAATTTACGTTTTACCAACACTGGCGATACTTAGGGAATATAATATACACCCAAAAATACGGTACCTATGTATTGTAAATGCACACCTACAAAGCGCTTCCGCCGAAAGAAGACTTGTCGCTTTGCAGATATTTTGAATATATTGGACAAGTACTAAATAATACTAGTGAATGACCCTTTCTTTATCGCTTGACAGGTGAAGGATTGGCGCGGCGTTTTTTCGCATCAGTAGCCTCAAGGATCATGTTTGCGGCTTTTGTCAGGGGCAGAGGTAGCACAAAAGCGGCTTCTTAGGAGGCAAGGCATCTGTTTCTTTGATGAACACCACTTCATTAGCTCCCTAAAACCTCAACGCTGTTCAAGCGTGTGCTAATTCTTGTATGTACGTATGTTGTAGTGTACGCATGTATTGTACAGTACATACTTAGAAAAGACAGACGCGCGCTCACAGATACGACACGACTATCCATTGCCAACGACCTCTGCTAATTAGCTCGTTGTGTGAATAAATAGCCAGGTAGTCACCTAGGCATCTTGTGCAGGCGAGCCTTTCTTCTGCAAGGCGCTGCATAGCCTTACTGGACATTGAAGCTAACAGGATATTTTTGTTTCCTGTTTTTAGTCAGGGCTTCGTCTCGTAAATCTGCCTGCACACTGTTTTCGCCTTCTGATAGCAGCATTCTCTTTACGTACCCCCTAGCAGTTCCTTTGCTTATCAACTGTGCTCTTGAACACAAAGGTACGGTACAGGGCTATGTAGTTACGTATACATACGTACATGTGTACTGTTGTGTAGTACACATAGGTATGTATGTAGATAGATACGGTAGCTATGTACAATTGTAGACCTGCAAATGCGTATACAAGGAGAGAGTCCCCCCTGTGTTCTGCGTATTGGACGAATGCAGCGCGAAGCTGCGAGGAAGATGAGTGATGATTTTGAAACTCCCAGATAATTGTCTCATCTGTTTCGCTTGAAATGTCTTATTGGTGGAGGGAGAGAAGAGGTCGTGGTGAATGGTCGTGAAAGCCTCCATGCGCTCTGCTTACCTTGGCGTTTGTTGAGATGAGAGGTCTCTGAGGAGTCGCAGGATTGTCGTCATGCTTACGGAAGGGCACAAAATATAATCAACCCCGCGGCCTATGAAACGGACCGGGGCAAGGCCGGGGCGTGGAAATCAAACTCCCTGCTCTTAATTCGATAAATAGCATCTGCAGTATTGTTTCTCTAGACGCCAATAGCTGCATTATTGATGCTACCACGGATGTTGACTTTAGTGGCCCAAAGTCCAGCTTTCTGCTTTGTCTCTGCGCGAGCATGAACGAAATTGATGACATGTCGGCGAATAGGACGAATAGAGGACACAGAAAGAGTACGTAACAAAGTCATCTTTCTCCGTTGTTACTCAGGATCCTCACCTAAAGCACCCCTACCATACCATCAGGCTGGCCCTTCAGCTATAGGACTGATCAGATGGTTATTGTACCCTTCACCAAAACGACAACTCTCGTTTTCGCTGGACATGCAGGTTATATAATGCATAGTAGTAATATTCTGTTGAATATTAACCTTTGTATGTGACATACGTACTGTTCATACTTCATACTGTTTTGGAGGCGCCATATCCGGCGGCGGCATCGGATATGAGAGAGCGAATAGCTATGCATGTGCTGCGCTTGCCCTAGGGATTTTAAAAACTGGGAGAGCATCGCAATAATTAAAATTGCAAACTCTCCTTTTCATCTCATCCGACCTTTGATCGAACTCCTCTGGACATGTCACGTTTCCGTAGTGAGGGTGCCGAGTACGAGACGGCTGATTACGGCGATCTTTCTCGCAAAGACAAGGGCGGTGGGGCAACAAGGGCGTGTTATGTGCGTGTCACCGAAAAATCAGGGTCACTCGATCAGGGGTGTCTAGGAAGTCCTAAGGGCATCGTCTCACAAGAAATAAAGAGATAGAAAGAGAGGAATGGAAGAGATGCGGTCTCCCTCAATAGGCTGCGACCGCCCTGCGGCGGCACAAATAAGGAGTTTCCTGTCTCATTCATACCTTGTGCAATAACATTATCCACCGCAGACGCAATATTCCATGAAGGAGTGAATGCTGTTGTGGTCCTAGATTAGATATTCGTAAATATTCAATGGTTGTTTTGTTAGTGCCACATGTCCCTCTTCTGTTCCTTCCAGCTGGCGATGGTACTATGGTGCTCGAGGTGTCTCCACCATGCTGATATTGGTCATCCTTTGTCTTCCCAACCTTGCTGCAGGTATGTAGGTATGTATGTATGTAATGTACTGTAACCAAACCCTGTACCGTAGGTGGTAGTTGCATACTGAATCCACCCTAACGCTGCCTGCGCTATTTTACCTTGTGTAAGATAGCAATTTTGAGGAAATTTCTTTGCACGTACTGGTGTTCGTTGGTAGCATCGTTGTACTATTGGCTGTAGCCTAATATACACAACACGTTTGTTCCAAAGTGTCAACAAACTCTTTCCTATCTTTCCTATTGTCTGTGAGTAGAAGCCACCAATTCCAGCAGTTTTATGGTTGGCGCACGAAAAAGCTGAGAACAATGCGAAAAGGCCTTTGAACCGTTATTCTGTCTCTCTTTCGCGCACATCCCATTTTAGTCGGCGATGTAACGGAAGCATTGCGACGCGCAAGGCCAATGTCTACCGACGGATTATATCGGAGACACGAAGTTTTTGTTCTCGTCGATATTTTACTGTGCTCCAGTTCCGTCGATGCTCGCTAAAACCTGGATCGTACGCGGCTATGTTATGACAACGCACGTACGTATATACAATACATGTAATGCGTACCTACAAGCAGAAGTTTTCGAACGGACTCTTTTGCTGGCCGTCGGGCAATTTACTACTATTCTCTCTCGCTCTCTCGTTCGAAGCGCTTGACAAAAGATTCCAGAGAGTTGATGATATGCGGCCAACTCCCATGCATGCATCCCGTTTTCGTTTGTCATCCATCCCCTCCGTCCCAGATCCTGCCCAATGCATGTAGATGTAGGCCGACGTATGCAGGTATGTACATACATACGACATCTAATGTACTGTACATAAAGCGTATACATACATAGCTACGTACGCGCTGCCGCGCCGACAATAGCTCAAAAATAGAAAGAGGACAGAAGCAACTGCAGATCTATTGTACATTTACCTATGTGTACATTATGTATACGTACGTCGCGTACGTAGTAGAGGAGTATGTACGTTAGTATGACACAGAGAAAGCGGTCGTGGATAAAGTAAGGCAGGAGTTTGTACACATGGGCCGACGATTAGCAGTGAGTCGTCATGCGGCGGCGGCACAATGCAATGCGTTGGATGAAGTTGACGGGTGAGATCGAGATCATGCGAATGTGTAGGCGCAGGCGGTGGCGGGGCGATGCGCTTCTGTAAATTCTGTTTCTGTGTCGTGGCGAAGCTTCTGTAAGAGTATGCTAGGCCTAAACCAGTTAGGACGACTGCTTCCCGAACTTCGGTCGGCTCGTAAGAGCATAGGGCGCTGATGATCGTGTACACGTGAGCTGCATCCATGCACACAATGCGCCATGCACGCAGCCGAGCTTTTTCGCGACAGCCGACTTGCAGCTCAGAGTCCTACATTTTCGGCGCCCACTTCTCTCTCTCTCCATTCTCTCTGCTCGCCAGTTCCATACCGCTGCTTTTCTGTGACTTGCTTGTTGCGTTTGCCCTATTGTCGCATTCGAAATGATCCTCGTGTGTCATCATCAATGCATCCCTATTTTTCCACCCTGCTACAGTTTTGTACAGTAAACACCAAAGTGCTGAGGGTTTTCAGAAAATATTAACAAGCCTTAATTTCAAAAAGGGACATTACTTTCTGTTAGGGTTTAATTTATTTATTATTATTATGGATAGATGTATAGGTATTTAGGTATTTGTGAGAATTTTACGTTTATTTTTATTTGATTATGGTATATTTATTTTGTAGGTTATGTTGTACTTTATTTTCGATCTGCCACTATTTATTGCATAAAAAGGATGGACTCCAGCGAAAAGCGTTTTTCTTAGTATTTTTTACTGGTAATGCGAAAGTTTTTTTTAGGAATAGGCCTATATGTAACTTTAGATTTAATTCTTCTTTGAATGTAGTCTTTGTACTCAATGTAGCCTAATTTGTAAAATATATAAATGAATATAAAATTATGTTGGAAAATTATCTTAAAAGTTAATTTCAAAAAGATAAAATGAAGAAAGGTTAATCAGAGGTTTTTTGTTTATTAAATAAATTACAAAAGGCGTATGTGTACTGTGTTATTGTGTATTAAAAGAAGAGTTTGACTTGCAGTGTTCCAAAAAGAAACTTCTCAGCTATGGTCTGTAGTTAGGGAAAGTCAAGGTTTTAAACTTGGAATGGGTTAAATTATTTTCACCTGCTTGCTTGCTTGCTTGCTTCAGTTTATTTGGGCGATTTGCAATGGTTTAAGCTAGAAGCTCAAAGTGGATTGTTTTAGCATAGAGAAATGTGGTCGTTGCCAGTCAGCATGCCAGCTTCGGGCAGCTTCGCTGCCCTTGCTGGCTTTGCTGACATAGCTAAGGTCTAAAGCTGATTCAAAATGATGCCCATTCTGTTTCTACACTACACAAAACTATTTCCTACACATAGATGACACTACATCATCTTTTAAAATGCGATGTCAGGTAGTATTGAGAATTGCGTGGACAGGGGGGTAATTTTCAGTATTCTGCTGATGAGGTGACCTGATAGAGCTGCAAAAGTGATCAAATTCAAATTTAATATAAAATTAATTTAATTCAAATTTAAATTCAAATTTATTTATCAAATTCAAATTTAATTTCAAATTCAAATTTAATTTAATTTAAATTTATTTAGAAATTTATATTCAAATTAATTTATTTAATTCAAAGTCAAATTAATTTAAATTTAATTTAATCAATTTCAAATTCAAATTTAAATTTAATTCAAAATTAGAGTACTTCATTTTATGGAATTACGGAATCACTTCATTTTATAATATTTTTTTATTCATACCAATTTCATTATTTATTTCATTTCATTTTACTTATTTTATTTCATTTCAAGTGGTGTGAAGTCAATTATTCCTTTCATTTCAAAGAATTACAGAAGCTATTTCATTTCATTTGACATTCCTTTTGCTGTATTTCATTGTTCATTAACACTGATTACTTTCATGTTTCTACACCAAACAAAACTATTTCTTACACATAGACAACAATAAATCATTCTTTTAATTCAACTCAACCATGAAGAATTCACTCCCACAAAATTATCTCTTCCAATCTCTCCATGTGAGTATGACATACATAATTGCATTTCATGTGACCTTTATGTAATTCATTTCATGTGACAATTCATTTATTTCGTACAGCTCATTTTATTTATTTACTTATTTATTTATTTATTATTTATTTATTATTTATTAATTTATTTATTTATTATTTATTTATTATTTATTAATTATTAATTTATTTATTTATTTTTTTACTTTATTACTTCATTATTTACTTTATTATTTACTTTATTTTATTTATTTGTTTACTTATTTATTGATTTATTTTATTTATTTACTCATTTTATTTACTTATTTCATACAGCTCATTTTATTTGATTTCATTTACTGAATTATGTAATTTATGCTCAATCTCTGTGGTGTACAAGCATTTGTGCTCAATCTCTTGCATACTAGATTTATGCTCAGTCTTTGTGGTATACAAGCATGTCTTGTCAGTCTCTGTGATATACAAGCATTTCTGCTCAAATTCTCTCTGATATACAAGCATTTCTGCTCAGTCTCTCTGATATACAAGCATTTCTGCTCAATCTCTGTGGTATACAAGCATTTCTGCTCAATCTCTGCGATTATACAAGCATTTATGCTCAGTCTCTTGGTATACAAGCATACAAATAGCAAAAATCACAAAATACACAACATAAAGCAAGCAACATACAGAGACAACATAAAGCAAGCAACATACAGAGCACACAAAGCTCACAGAGAACAAAGCAAAAATCACACAAATCGCACAAACACAAATCAAAATCACACAAATTAATGGCATAAAATAAGAAAAATGTGTCTTTCTTACCCATATTTATTTTTATTTTAATTTAGAAACAACAATTAGCTTCCTTGTCCACAGCATTGGTTTCTTTTCCACTTGAATTAATGGTATCAGTATACCAACAGAATTTAGATAGCAGCATCTTCAGACTACAAATAATTTAGTTCAAAATAGTAAAACCAAAAGAAATACAATAATACAAAATAAAACTAAAATAAAAAAGAAAATAAATAAATAAATAAATAAAAAATAAAAAATAATAAAATAAATAAAATAACAACTAAGAAATAAAATAAAAAATAAACTAAAAATAGAAATACAATAATGCCAAAAGAAATATTGTTGAGTAAGCAGCACAGATGGTTTTCTTACCCAAAAGGCATGATGAAATAATAGTAATCCAAAGCTCCAGCAACACAGCAGTCCATTCTTCTCAACATACCAATGCGTTTCTTCAAAATAGAACAACAATGAAGCAACACAACCTCTCTATGAAAAGAGAATGAAAGTATTTCACAATAACATGCAATAAAGCATCCATCAACACAGCAATCCAATCCTTCTGAACACACCACCTCCTCTCTTCAAAACAGAACAACAATGAAGCAACACAACCTCTGTGTGAAAAGAGAATTAAAATATTTCACAATAGCATGCAATAGCCTACTAAACATCTCCTCACACTCCTCCTCTGCCAACGCAGGTGCATACTCACTGCTGCTTGCTTGAACATAATGACGTCATGACGTCATTGGGCAGCTGCCAACAACCAATCAGCACACAGTACATTTTAGTACTCAATAAATTTTAGTACTGAGCGCAATTTATTGAAAAGGGCTTTTTGTAGGGATTTGTATACTTGCGGGAGTGGCCCAGTTGTCCAAAGCGCTGAGGTAGCAATCGGAAGGTTCGTGGCTCCAACCAGCCCTGGAACTGGAAGGAATTTTTTCAGATCATTTCTGCCTACTTCACTACTGCTCTTTTCAAAATTAAACGCCGACCTACGTATGTGATGAAGAACCTTCCTACTGGCTTCAGTACTGAAAGAACAGTCGAGGACGAGGAAGAAAATCTGAGGACCGGCTTCAACACAGGCCTAATGATGAATATCTCCCAATGGTAAAGAAATCGTTCAACACGGGCCTAATGATGAATATCTTCCTATGGTTAAGGTCTCAATGCCCTGTTTTTCTGAGCGTGGACTCCTGTACTACTAGTGAAGTATCTGGTGATATCTAATTCCAGCTGTTTTCACTTCCTGACACCATACGATCATCCGTCTGCTTGTTTTCCGTTCGCTGTTTCCGCTCCAGTCGCGCTCTCTGCGCTCGTCTTCGTACTATGCAGGGACAACTGTCTATGCATGGACTTCTGGATAAATTTAGTCCAGGCTCTCCTGAGCCAACGAAAGCGAGTTGAGAGGAGATCAAGATATCGATCGAAAGCTTGTTACACGATCTCTTTGACGCGCCATAGAGCGCCTCTTGAAACGGCCTCTCCGTGGCGCTATTCTTGATTGAAACGATAACTTTTTCAAACACGTTCTTCTTGGATAACTTTGCGTAGAGGCAACGTAGAGAGGCGCCGCAGGTACCGATCGATTCCTCTCGTCAAGACGCGTTGAATGGTGTGCCGCATGTTGAAAAATACCCAGTGGTTCCTTCGGAACACCCAAATCGCGTGGTTTTTGGGGCGTTCTTCGGCGTGTCGTACTGCGCCGAATACAAGAGCTTTGGCGCTGCCGTTTGGTGTACGTGTAGAGGAAGGGTTGTTCTATATTTACATGATAAGTGATCACTTTTATCTTGCACATAACGGCTACGAGGAAGCCTCAAATTTGGCTCCGAAACAGGGCATTGAGACCTTAAGGAATTATGTACGTTGTCTAAGAAACCAACCGCAATGTAACTCCAGCGCACGTGGGCGCTGGAGTAAAAAGCCGTTGACAGAAATTGCGCTGTCGGCGCCAATTTTTGAGAGCTGTCGCTAGAAGCAGTTGACTCACGGTTGAATTATTGTAAATCTCAGCCCTGCCCCCATTGATCTTTCCTTCTCAAGTCTCATGAATGAGAAGAGAAGTGAGTACGTAGTAGAGTATGTATGTTAGATGGAGCGGGTCTAGTCGGAAGTCGGAGTGAATGGACGGTGGTCCCGAGCGTGGGCTGTCGTCTATTTACAAACAACTTACTGGCAGGTCTTGGACAATGGGGTGAGATATCCTTCTGCACAATAATGAGCGTGTTCCTGTGAATTCGGACGACAAAAGGGGCTCGCGCGCCGTAAAAAGAAGAGACCTTTCTAGTTCCTACTACATTCGGAAGTCGTACTCATACGTCTAAGGCGAATCAGGCTACTGGCAGATCTAATAGCCGCGTGAGAACTACCGCGCCTCTTCGCGCCATTCAAAGATCAAAACAGCGTACGTACATCGTACACGTTCATAGTATACTTGACTGACTGAATGAAAAATATATATAGCATGCACATGTACCATAATGTGCATGCACGCGCACGCCAAACGTATAGAGAGTACGAACTCCTCAATTATATGAAGACACCGAGGGTCATTTCGGGTGAATCGTTCTTTCGCCTTTAAGAAAAAATATTCTCACAGCTTCCCTTCCTGACCGTAATCTGAAAACAATACACCGTTGGACACCTGTGTGAATTGAGGCCATATCGGGTTTCGTCCAGCCCCGGCGTTTCTCTCCTCAAGTTTCGCTTCTTCGCCAGCCATCAGCTCACCGAGTGTACAGCGACGTACACACCGCTCTATAAGCAAGAATAAAAAGGAAAGTGTCAAGCAGACAAAGGCAACTCAACCAAGCCCACTAACAGCATCATCGACATGCTCTGGCAGCAAGTAGGTTTGCCTGCAAGCTTAAAGCATATTCTGGTGGTGGGTGGAAAGTTAGGTAGGTGTACTTTTACATTATCGTATCGTAGATAATGGACAGCCAGTTGTTTATGAAACATAATTCTGACGAGTGAAAAGCGTCTTGATTTCGTATTCTTAGTGGTCATGCTCCGTATGTAAAGCATTGTTCTGCAGAGTGAAATGAGATCTGTCTCTGCTTTTGTCTGATGAGTGCGCTTGACTTTCGTGCCTTTCTCGATATCGAGACCGACCTCATAATTTCACACGCCGGCCGAAAAATTTATCAGTTGATAAATATCTTTTTCTCGCGGAAGAAAGAATCGAACATGAACTCAATCTGTTGAGCGTGAGCCACGATTTCAATCAATCTTTGGCAACGATGCGTGCTTTCCATGCCTCTTGTAAATACCTACATAGTACATCATGTTGTATGCATTGTTGTTGCATGTTGGTCTGTGCCCGCCCAGCCGTTTCGGTCTCTTGATTTTCAATCAAAACTAAGAATTTCTAGTCTTTTCAAGGACGCTGACTGCCTCAAAGTCAGAGTAGAGTAGAAGACTCAAGTGTCCATCAGGGATACTGTATGTATTCTTGTTGCATATTTCGAATCTCTTCTTTACCTCGCCAACAAAATTAACTCCGCCTCCGCTAAAGAAAGCGTCAAAGACGCGCGTACATCCTTGCGCTCTTCTGAGTGCTCTGATTGGCTGCTGGTGAAGCGTGACTCCTCCCACTGATTCTCTTTTGTCGCACGATGTACGTATTTTATGTACCTACGTAGAGCCTGCGTCGTCGTTGGATGGTATTAGGAACAATCGGCTTTCCATTTCCGATTTGAGCCCAAGTGCGACTCCCTTCAGGTTGTTATCGCGCGTCCATCATTCGTCGAGTTGGCCCGTACTCAGTCGTCTGAAAAACGGAAACTGCTATTCTTTTTCCAGTCTGAAACTTTCCACTGTTGTTTCGCTAGTCTTCAGCTGTCCCGAATATTGACCCCGTAAGTGCGCCAAAAGCTAGACGATATTTTATACGTTGCCTAGCCTACTGAGTTTGCTGCAGATGTGTAATGTGCAGACAAAGAGATCGTACTGTACTAATCAAAACATGCCTTCATCCACATCGGTGGACTTTTGTTGCAAATACGTACGTATGCATGTATAGAAGCA
This sequence comes from Epsilonema sp. ZAB3_2, assembly GCA_030247985.1. NCBI lineage: Eukaryota > Metazoa > Nematoda > Chromadorea > Desmodorida > Epsilonematidae > Epsilonema > Epsilonema sp. ZAB3_2. The sequence goes on from JASAMW010001152.1 coordinate 24,135, forward strand.
CCCAAACAGAATACGTACGTACATAATGTGTGTACATACGTGTGGCGGAGTACCTAGATCTGTGCGTGTGTAATATTTCAGATATTGGGCTGCTAGAGTATGTCCAGTGGGTTTCCACCTACAGCTGCAAACTTGTTTGGAATCGCCACTGGATCATTAGGACTATCTGGCTATCACTTTCCCCCGTCTGCCGTCGACGTTAGCAGCCCCTTTTTCTCCTCGTATCAGCAGCAGCAACTTCAAGCACAGCGGATCAAGCTCAAGAGGACTCGACAAAGGGTGGACGCCGGAGAGCCTCGCAACACATACTCCAGCATCCCCAGCTACAACAGCACCAGAATCCCATCATCCAGTCTCAATCCAAACAGCCCCAACCCCTCTCCGTACACCAGTAGCGGCGGCACTTGTTATCCGCACATCCCCATCGATCATATGAACAAGCTGTTTCAACAGGCAGCTTTCGCCTGTGGCCAACAGCAACAGGATCTAGCAGGAACAGGTAGCTGCACCAGCAATATGAACAACTTCCTTCCGCACATGCAGAACGCCTGGCTTCATCTGCACCAGCAGATGCTCAACAGTCAGAATGCGGCCAAGGGCACAACTGGAGGCGAAGGAGAAGCCATGGCATTGAAGAGCATGCTGATGGAGCAGACGGCGACTGCCAGAGCTGCAGAACAGCAAGAGAGGGCAACGCCCAACAGTGATGTGGACGGAATGAACGGAAACGAGGACTCCGCCTGCAGAGTTTGCGATGAAAACGGAGGAGACGGCGGGGAGAACCTACAGCGGAAGGAGACGCAGGCGGGAGAGGAGCTGGAGCAGGATAAGAACGGGGCGGAGGAGACCAGAGCCTTCTCCACCGGGAACACTTCGGTAAAGCTGAACGTGAAGAAAGAGCGAGTGGAAAACATCATCAACAGCATCCAAAGCGGACCCAGTTCACCCGAAGTAGGACAGGGGGGAGGAGGAGGAGGAGGAGGAGGAGGTGGTGGACAGAAATCTCGGGAGGACTCGATGGAGCGGCGCAGTGCGGGTATCAGTCCCGGCAGTCAGACATCCTCCTCCACAGGAGAGCGACAGATTTCCCCCAAGTCAAAAAGAAAGCAATATCAGCCGCAGCAGCTGGAAATGACGCCTCCAGCTGCAAACACGCGCAGCGCTAGCAAGCCAGCAACAACGACTGCTGCAGAAAGCGGCGACAAAGGAAAAGGCGTGGAAATCAGGGAAGAGGAGAGTCCGGCGCAGAAGATGCCTCGCATCGAAAGGGCCAGCGTTGACGAAGCTGCCGTGGAAGCAGCGCAGAGTGGCGGGGGCGGCGCAGCGAGCAGAGTTCAGGAGTTGTTGGCGATGCAACGGCAATGGTGGTTGGCGCAGCAGCAAAAGAAAAGCGAGGAGCAGCAGCCGAAGCAGCAGGCGCCCGAGCAGACGACGGCTGCAGAGAGCTCGAGCAACAAGCAGCAAACACAAAAGAAAGGAGCGGAGGCGCCGAAGGATCTGAAGTCGCTGACGGAGTCGCTGAAGACGGAGTTGGTGACATCCGTGTCGTCTGTGGTGGAGCGCGTCATGCAGGAGTACATACAGGCGGAGGCAGCTCGACTGGCGGAGGCGCAGCAGCGACTGCGCAATGCCATCACACCGGACCTGGGACAGCAGCAGGCGGCAGCCCGACAGAGCCAGTTCCTCTTCAACCCACTCTACAATCCGGCGGCTGCTGGCTACGGTGCTGGAGTCGCCGCTTTCGGATCCGCGGGAACGCCAGTGTCCGCGGCTGCTGCTGCTGCCTCCATCTTCCCCGGATTTCCAAACCCCTACATGAATCCGGTGGCTGCGGCGGCGGCGGCGGCAAACGCCTCCAACTTTGGCGCCACTGTGCCCACAATCACAAGGAAAGAGGACACCTTCTCACTCGTCATGCCTACCACGAGGCGCAAGCGGCCAAAGGTGTGTACTCTCCAATATACTCTACGTACCTACATACACCAATAGCACGTAAACTACCAACTGTAGGTACGTACTGTACATATGTCTGATAAATGTTAGGTTCTGTGAAAGAGCTGAAGTTTTGTTGTTGCAGGTGACAGATCCTGGCCTGCGCAAGGCGCCGGTGCGAAGCGGTGGCGGCAACGCAGACGGATCTCCAGCTAGCTCCGCTGCCGCCGGATACGCCTATCCCACAATGGTCGGCCATCCTTTGTACGGCGGCAATTTCGGCAACGTGGAAATGATGGACAGGGACGGAATGGAGAGTCCGGCAAACTCAGACGACATTTCTGAGCTCGGACCATTCGACCCCTCTCTGCCGCAATCGTAAGCTCAAACGTTGTACGTATCTATCATACTGTATTCCATTCGACCGAACAGAAATTAGGTACCTCAACTCAAATAGGTTACTACACGAATTTGTTTGTAGCTGTACGCTGACTCCGATGCACCTACGCAAGGCGAAGTTGTGCTTCTTTTATACGCGCTACCCGAGTTCCACCCTTCTCAAGGCTTACTTCCCTGACATTCGTTTCAACAAGAACAATACCGCCCAACTTGTCAAGTGGTTCTCCAACTTTAGGTAAGTATGTACTGATTGTAGATACGGAGGTATAATGTACTGTTCCGTATAGATTAGCCGTAGGTAAACGTATGCACTAATGATTTTCCTTGTCTGGGCTATCCCTGCACGGTATGAGTGGGCGGTTTTCTTGCTAGGTTTGTGTGCAAGACAAAACAAGCGGGATGGGTTCAGCCCGCCTCTAATTGAGATGTATTGTTCTTGTCGACTCATTCTTTGATCTTCTTTGCGCTGGAGGTCCAACATGTGTGTACTTATATCTGCCTAGAGAACGGTAGGGAAAGGTGGAGTGATGGCTCTCTCAGGAATTCCTGCAACTGTCACCTTAGGATATGGTCGGAATAATGTATACGCGCTAAAGCGTGTAGTACGTACAGTACAGTACATACCACTGTCTGCTCGTCGTACATACCGGCACGTTTTTCATAAGAGAGCGCATTGAAATACTAGGTCGCTGCGCTGCCTCCTATCGCCTGCAAGTGTAGGTGTAGGATTTGTCAGATGCTTTATCTGGAGGAGCAGGGTGTTTAGGCGCCACAGGTCGCCTTATCCGCTTGTGGAAGTGGAAGGACGGGAGAAAACACGTGAGATGAGGCGAGGAAAAGGTGAGTCTCCTCTTTTCTCGCATCGATTCTTCCAGCTCTCATCAATTCATTTTCAAATCCCGAGAACTCTTCGAATAAGGTATACAAAATGGCGACGTCCCTCATAAGAAGATAAGCGCATGACAATGCTCGCGCCCCATTTCCTCCGCTTCCGACTCCGAGGCCTGCTTTTCCATCAAGCTAAGATCAATTACGGAAATTGCTTCGACTCAGAGGACTGAGCAGAAGAGCAGAAAGAGGGAAGGGCAGAACGATTCACACTATTCATCTCAAACGACATGGAGGCACTGCCCTACCTGCCTATGTACCCTACCTACATACCTACCTACCTATAGCCAGGATGACAAGATTTTTATTGACGACGACGAAGCATCCACCATAGTGTGCCTTGTAGTGTAGGTACGTACGTCTAGGCCGGGCTATCTGGAGCTGGGCAGAGAACGGGACGGGATGACTTGCGATTCCCCTGTGACACATAAGAGCCAACAGTTCCACTTGATCTCTTTCAAAGGTCTCAGGTATACGCTAGAGTCGATCCGGTTACTGGGAAACGCAGATAAGCACCAAGAAGCATATCAAGCACTCAATTAGACCAAAGCTGTCACGGACTGGGGCGGCCTAATAAAGCAAGGAGCGCTTCAGTCGTCCTTACATAAGCGCGAATGGAATGAGGAGTACTGTAGCTAGCTATGCATTAGCGGCTAATTGAGAGCAAGCTAACTGGATGATGGATTGGTCGCAGAAAAGAAGGGATATGTGCAATCCCGTACAAGACAAAACAAAGATACTCTACGCCCTCGCTTCAGGCTCATGAAGGTTGGGTTACGGTAGCGGAGGCGGCGGAGGATGTTGCAATATCCGCCTCGACGTGTCAGAAGAAAGAAAAGGACAATTGATTCAAATCTGGATGGGGAGTAAACAGTGCGTTTCTTTCCCAGCCAGGGATTAGCATTTTGAGGAAAATTTACTCTGAAACAGGTTGGTTTTGGTATATCATTCCTGAAGAGCGCAACAATAACAATCAAGCAGCGAAGAGTTGACTTGACGCGCACCCGTTGCACGCATACGTACAAACGTACGGCACATAAGCGACAAGCGTACCTGCTGTACATCATGCGTGTGGCCCCATTATGTACGCATTACTTACGTATATGTACGTACTACATACGTTCTATTCGACCCGAATAAATCTCCAGTTGAAACTCTCTCCTGTGCGGCCAAGTGCCAGATAGACGCATGAAAGTTTACTACTTTACTTTATGCGCTCCGAAAATAATATTGTTGCGGGCCCGTGGAATGCTTGCTTGCTGTGTTCTCGGTGATGACTACGATTCTCCAGGAGGACAATTGGGACACGAATGCCTAAAATTCGCGGGAATTTCGGAGGCGAGCGCACCGAACAAAAAGTGGCCCCTCTTGCGCTTCGATCTAATTGACAGCCACCGGAACAGCAGCGTGCTCAGCCAGCCCTCTCTCTACTCTTCTCTCTCTTCATCACCGGAAATTCGAAGGCTCATTCGAAACCAGCCAACTGCAAACGATCTTCTTTTCGCAGTTTTTGTGGCATTTCGTCTAGTGCATGCCTCCACATTTACGTGGCCGTAGAAGACTATACCGTGCCTAGCAGGACGCTTTTAGCCCGCTGCTTGCCTTTTGCGATCCGAGCGTGGGTAGCGATCATTCGCAACATTTGATCGGCTAGGGGGGAGCTGGGCATTACGATGAGGTGATTGAAGATTACGGTAGGTTAGTCCGTCCACCTCCTTTCCTTCCGGTTGCCACCATATAAGGCGGCCATCTGTTGTCCTGCTAAAACTGAAGGCTTGACTGCCTGAGAAAACGGGCAATGCCTCCTCTTCGCTGTTTACTTCTCCTGAAGCCACCGGTAGTCGTTTTCCCTCCTTTTAGAGGCCGGCAAGTGAAAACGATCTACGACCGGGGCTTCGGCCGGCCTTCACAACACATATAAGGCAGTAGCCAAAATTTTATGCGACTCTCGCTCATGCTTCCTCCTCTCATTTCCCCGTGAAAAGAGTCGTACTCAAGGGAGCTTAGCCATCCAAAGCCAGCCCCAAGCAGCAGAGGAAAAGGAGAGGATGGCCCATGCATACGCAAGTGAAGTGTAGGGGGTTCGTCTGAATTAGAGGTCATCTAAGGTCACAGGAAGAGGGAGGCGGCTATTGAAAAGCGGGAGACGAGAGTCAAAATCTACATAATTAATGAGAGGGAGAAGGGAGACGAGACGAGGGGGGGAAGGGCGCAAAAAGAATCGGAAAGTGCGTGACGCATGCTGCTTTGTTGTCTTTCAGAGAGTTTTATTACATTCAAATGGAGAAATATGCAAGGCAAGCGATAGCGGAAGGCATTCGCTCCCCGGAGGACATCATTGTCACTATCGACAACGAGCTGTACAAGGTCCTCAATCAACATTACAATCGAAACAATCACATCCAGGTACAAATACCCAACAGCTACCGTAACCGACCACAGTGCAGCTAAATTTGTGCATAGCAGTACACTAATACTGAAGAATTTTGCTTGCAGCCGCCACCCAGTTTTCGCGATGTGGTGGAAGCGACCTTGCGCGAATTTTATCTGTCCATCCAAGCTGGGAAGGATGCGGAACCTTCGTGGAAGAAGCAGATCTATAAAATCATCGCCAGACTCGACGACACCATTCCTGAATATTTCAAGAATCCAAATTTCCTCGAACAGCTGGAGTGAGCCATCATGCCAGTCAGAGTCAGTCGCTACGTACGGTTCTGCACAACGCACCGTTGTCAACAACTGCACCTGAAAATAGAGTGGATTTCGCAGGGATGAGGCGCGCGCAAGGGCCAATTTCCCGTCATTGTTGCTTTAGTACGTAGGCTACGTACGTACGTACACGTTTATCTCATTTACGCGATAAGCACTAAACCGTCCACGCCTTTTTAGCAATTTGCATACGTTCATTCAAGGGTAACTTGTTGTACGTACAGCTGACAATCATTCATTATGCACATATCACAGCCACTGTACAGTGCGGTATTCCTATTCAGCCTTGTCGATTCCCGTTGCAATGTACACGTTCTATTGTAAGTGTAAGTAGGTACCTACACTTGACTTATACGCGTTAATTGTATTCAGTCAACCCTCCTGAGTTGAGTTCTATCTTGTCAGGTGTATAGCCTAGAATCGTGTTGTATATTCTGCTGCTAATGCCAGAATTACATCTAGCATTGGGATTCTCTTTCGTTCGGTTTGGTTGGGATTCATTTCTTTTTTTGTTTTATAGGTACTGTATAATGTAACCCAGCTGTTGGGAGCGTATTGCATCGCGATAGGGATGTGAGGTCTTGCTTCGATTCCTGTGATTTTCAGTCATGGACTTTCTCTCGTAATGTCGGTCGTTACGTTAGTGGTTTATTGTGAGATTCAGGACTTTGCCGATATGATGACGTATTACGTATTACCATCATACGCGCTTCGGACCAAAGAAAGAAGGGGAAGTATTGGTTGAAATGAATGAAATTATCACCTTGTCTTGCTTGTGTCCTTTCGTAGGCTCGGCTTTACATACGTATGTAATCATTGTTGTTCTAAATAGGGTATGTTTTGGTTGGTATTACTTGACTGATTGGGCATTGCTTTTGATTATTTTCTCTCAGTATGATAGCTTTATGTTTCTTGAATCGAAATAGCGTCCTGGCTTTACGTAATAAATAAAGTTTTGCTACCTTGGGCTGTTTTCTTACCTTTATGGTCGCTGAGTTGTTGTTGACGCAAACGGAATTTTCTCTTGTGAAACGGGCCTGGAAAACACTTGCTTCAGCACCTCGCCAATAGCACGACGATCATCTGAAATTAACAGTACTGCATCCAAGCTGTCCGTCCAATGGCTACTTAAGTTGCCAGCTTGCTCATTCATGTATGTGGGCAAACGTATGCACGGGGTGTATCAGAATAAACTCTCCGGATGTTTTGTGCCTCTCATTTCTCAACGAAGCAGCATTCAACGGAGCACCAGATTTCAGTGCGCTCTTTAGTATTTGGTTTGCCTGCGTAAACGATGCCTTGACTTACATAGTATAGTCAGTGGGACGATCAAGACCGTGCTTGACAATTTTGCCGCTCCCGTGGCATTTCAGTAAATCTGGCCTTTCTATACAAGAATAGCAACCGGCTTTTCGACCCTTTTTCAAACACTCTTGCTATTCTTGTATAGAAATGCCAGATTTACTAAGATTGCTACGGGAGCGCGAAAATTGTCAAGCACGGTCTTGATCGTCCCACTGACTATACGTACGGCAAAAGACCGTAGTGAAAAATGGCGCTCCGTTTTCGGAAAGTTAATTCCGATTACACCGTGTACTTTGGTTGCTCGCTCTGGACCAGGCGCAGATGAGCTGACGTTTGTGGAATTTGAGCAGTGCTTTCTCGCACGATCGAATACTGCCTCCAACGTGTATCAGGGTTCATACCAAGGCGGCCTCAGTCGTTTTAAAGACATTTTAAAGACACTTAGTAGGGAGTACGAATTGCCCCCCCCCCCAACGGGGTCTGGGGCAGAGCCCCAGCCGCCGAAGGCCAATGGGGGTCTGGGGGCGAAGCCCCCAGCGGGGGTCCAGGGGGCAGAGCCCCCTGGTCCTGCCGAAGGCGAAAATTTTTTGAAAATGCATACACAAATCCCCATAAAAATCGTGTCTAAACATGTAACAGATAGCAGTAGATGAAACATACTGTGGGTATAAGTGTATTCCAGTCATCGAAATACTACCAGGACTTTCAAAAGGTACACTACCACACCAAGGATTAAAATCAGCAGTAGTCAAGGGCATCGCTATTCACTATACTATTCACAGTAGCACAGCCATTCATTCGCAATATTGCACGCTCACTCTCACTCTCACATTGCTCGTACACACCCTTCCCGTACTAAATTCCCGCCAAACCACACATACAGACCGCGCAAGAAAAAATTTGTGACTCCACACAGTGCGCTAGAAAAAATTTTTGTATCCATTCGCACTCAACTCAGAAAAAATTGCTAAATTTTTCAAGACACCCATCACTTTTAAAGACATTTTCAAGACAATCAAGACACTTTTCAAATTTAAAGACAATTTCGAGACGTTCGAGACATTCAAGACACGGTATGAACCCTGGTGTATAGTTCTGAGACATGCTGGATATCGGCCAACTTTGGAGACGAACGGCAGGGCGCTGGCGAACAAGTGGAAGCAGCTCCTGCTCACCCGTATCACCACTATACCCGTCTCAGCATTGAACACTTTCACTGCAAGTAACATCAGCACCTTTACTGCATTGAAAAAATGTTAGGCCCTGTCTGTGCGTGCTTCGACATCACACATCAAGATCGAATACTTGTCGCTTGCAAGGAAGCTGCAAGTTGGTCTGCAATAATAGTACAATTGCGCTACTCAAGTCACGAGTATTTATCCATAACCTGCGCTGTGCACGGACGTGGTCAGATACTTTCGCAATACGATTAGAAAATACTAGATGAAAAGAGACCCGTATCAGCGCCAGTACGGGATACTGTACCTATGGTATTAGTGGTCTGGCAGTAACTACAGCGAAAGAATTGTCTCTATGGGCACATGCCCGTGCTGGAAAAATTAGAAACTGTAGATCAAGGATATTTCTCAGCGTTCCTGTATTCCTGTTCTGCGGGAATACTTGTAAACACGCAGCACGGGCAAAGATCCAGAGACAACTTTCTTTGGATGGACTACATACAGCAGCCGAGTATGCGAGCAGTGAAGAATAGGAATAAGCGGAAGGACGACATACCGTTAAGAGATAGCTTGAGAGCTCCAGCTCCGTAATCGCCGTGCATCATGCATACTGCACCCCACAGCGCATGATACACATCACTTTCATTCAGTTTCGAATGAGCAGCACTTTTGGAAATATATGTGGGATCAGGCACTACTTCTGCCAACACATATCTGCAACAAACACACACGCAACTGACACCACGCCAATAAACATCCAGCCAGAACAGATATACTCTACCTGTCAGCAATAGACAAACTTTGCATGGTACGTACATTCACGTGCATGCAAATAGGTTCGCGTAGCGAACGTGTATGCGTAAAAATGTGTGTACCAGTCTGTGCGTACGTACGCAAGCATTTTTATACATACGTACGCACACAACATAGTACATACAAGAATAATATAAGCTAACAAGAATGAAACACTTCACGCTAAAAAACGATTGAACCCTGACGCATTTTGACTCGATTACAATCATCGATGATTACAATAGTCGATTGATTAGAATAGTCGATGATTACAATGAACTATCGTTGATTGTAATCTTCAACGAAAGTTGAAAAGAATCAACCCCTCTATTCTAATCAACGTTCGATGATATGATTACAATCAACGATAGTTCATTGTAATCATCGACCGAATATTGTAATCTTCGATGATTGTAATCGAGTCAAAATGCGTCAGGGTTCAATCGTTTTTTCGCGTGAAGTGTTTCATTCTTGTTAGCTTATATTATTCTTGGTACATACTACATATTGACATACTTACGTACGTACATACCTGTTCTTGATTCGCACCATATTGAAGTACTAACTGAGGGTGCCAAAGCCCCCAACAAGTAACGAACAGTGAAAAAGAAGCCCAATAGTCAACAGCGGGTGCATGCTTTGAGAGGATTCTCCGGAAGAGTATCCACGAAATCACGAAATAATCATGAAGACAGACAGTTCTTGATGAATTACACAAAAAATTTGCATAATTAGCATACAGTAACTTTTTGTCATGAAGTTATAGAAATTATGTGATAGCTAAATTTATAGAAGTCCATGTCAATAACTCACAACAACCTGCACATCATACAACAAAACGTAGCCGCGTCTTTGAAATAAATATATAGGAGGAAACGAAACGAAAGGAGGAAGGGACAGCCGGAGCCGGACAGGAAGGGAAAAGCAAGGAAGGGAAAGTTCACGTCAACATACATACATACATTCATCCATAATCCAATCCAGACCCAGATCCACCCACATAAAGGAAGCTACAAAGAAAGGAAAAATCTACAAACCGAAACAACAGGTGATTGTCATGGCAGTAAGGCCGAATATCGCTTGAACTGTAACCCTAACCGCTCGAGGACGTTTGTAATGTTTGTACTCTGTTGTAGAGAAAGGCCCCACTGCGTGAAGGTTATGGAGCCCAACCTGGGCACTTTACTCATATCAAAGGAAGCAGAATGTCGTAGTTTGCGTGGAGAACTTTCGCGGCGTGATTCTGCGACTACGAAGCTGGAAATACGTGTATGTACACAAGACGAGGCACTGAAACATCGGCATATGGAGCTAGACTCGGCCAACACACAGTTGCAGGATCTGGAGTTGAAACTTTTGGAAGCCAAAGAGCAGACTGCTGTAAGCGAAATAATTGAACACGGCTTTATGCCGCGTTAAGATTTGAGACGTCATTCGAAAAGGCCGTGGCTGTCCATGCTTTTGCATGCACCCAAAATACGGTATTCTAACCTAAATACCTAAAGCGCAACGGGTCAATAGTCTGGGCAGAGAGGGTTCGCTAACCCGATGCACTCCCGATGATATTAAGAGTATTGGAATTATCGGCAGAAATCCGCGTTTGTCTCATACTGTAAAGGTCGGTGTATAGCCCTGCAGGGCAATACAAACAAGATCAGCCAATTTGGGCGGGCTATACACGGGATCGGGCAATACAAAAGCTCGGGCTATACAAGGGACTTTTTACCGTCTGCGCATTCTTGCTCCAAATTTTACCCTAAAATGTTATCATGAATTGAATGGTCCCGTTATTGGTATTATCAAAAACACTTATCGTTGTCAGAGCAGCTTCGTGCGGCAGTAATCGGTATATGCACTTGCTGTGGTCACACGCCAGAACGATTCCAGTTTTCATTAGCAATGCTCCAAACTGCTAATAATTTCGTATCCCACGTCGGCCAATTTTGAGCTTCACAGGCCACACATTTCGTGGTTTTCTGGTTCGCAAAGGTGCAAATAAAGCCTTGTGAACGCAGTTCTTTGCATTGCCCGATATCGGGCAATATACGAGCCAAAAGTGCAATATAAGCCAAATTGGGCGGGCTATACACGGGATCGGGCAATACACGGTATCGGGCTATACACCGACCTTTACAGTATTATTCGCAGCGCGGGTAGAGTTACATATAGCGAATTGAACTCTGGCTGTACAGACAGACAGACTATAGTTACATATAGCGAATTGAACTCTGGCTGTACAGACAGACAGACACTATATATTAGTGATCAGTTTCGATCTGTACTGCAGGAATACAAGCGAAGACTTGAGAAGGAGCTGTTGGATCGAAAGGAAACTGAAGCAAAGGCATTGGATATGATGGGGAATCAGACGAAATGGATAGAACAAGGACTGCTGAAGCTCAGGTAGCTAGCTGACTTTGCTTGGACTGGAGTGATCTATGTTTTTGGTTGCTTCGATTGATTGCAGGATGGAATTGGACTTTCGAACTCGAGAATGTGAGCAACTGACTGAGGAGCGCTCACTCGCTTCTCTCCGTAATGAGAACTTACTGAAGGAGCTGGAAAGGCGACAAAGACAAGCGAAAGACGCCGCACAGATGATCAAAGACCTGACAGAGAAACTTGCTCAAGTATCCACCGCACTCCTAACCGTATGAAACACTACAGTATCTTTGAGTGTATATCCTCTGTTCCCTCAATGTATAGCTCCCAGCGTGTAGTAGCCCAGTGAGGTGATTGTTGTTCATCATCTGCAGGTTGAACGCGAAGCTGAGGCAAAGGAGAAAGGCCGCTCCGCTGTGCGCTGTGAAGAGTGCGTTAGCTTACAGCGCCAACTAACCGAACTACGGATCAACAACGAAGCGAGCGTGGTCTCATACGAAACGAAACTCTCACAGGTCGGCATGCATTGTTTGCATATGCTGCTTTCACTTCCAAATTGATGCCGCGTTCAGATTAGAGACGTACATATGTCCGACATGAAAAGTCAGTGGCTGTTCACGCTTTTACGACGGACGTACGTCTCAAATCTGAGCGGTGCAAAAGCATATATTCTATTGCCTCGTTTTCAGAAACGCGACTACATTGTCCAATGCGAAGAAGAGAAGCTACGAGCGGAAGAAACGCTACGTCAACAACTTGTCGCCTTAGAAGCGGAGGTTGAGAGTGCCAAAGAATCAGCCAGAGATAAGGATATAGCAATGACTGAACTACAGCATCAGGCCATTCTGAAGAATTCGGAGCTGCACAGTTTGCGCGATCGACTTGGCACAGAAACACCGAAGAAAATGCATCGCACCTCGAGTAGGGAAGATTTGCTGGTGCGAGAAGTACAGAAACTGACGAAAGAACTGGAGGGATTGAAGGAGAAGAGGGAGCATGGAGCGGATCTGCAGGTTTTTTATGAAAAGCATGCGCAATTCAAATTTTTATGCATTTTACTCAACTTTGCTTCGTATGTATGTATCCGAGCAGATTGAAGCCTTATTTTCGCTTCTTTTCTGCCCACCGCCGAGATTGGCGGAAAAACGCTGACTTTTGCGGATTTTCGACGGGGAAAGTTGCAATATTTACGATGTTGGCTCTCTGTTTCGCGGCCTCCTGCAAACGGAAAGATGCCGCGAAATCGGCAATAGGCGGTCAGTGTAAACGAGTCTTAAATGCACCATCATATTGCTTATTCTTGCAGACGTTGAAGGAAGAAGCAGCTGAACTTCGAACAAGCAAGCTCTATTTGGAAGCTCAATTGTCGGAGCTACGAGAAAAACACAGGGAGACGGAATCTGTAAGGGAAGAAGGCTCTCTAATAGTTTCATCTACTACTTAGCAAGAGTTGTGCTTTGGGTATTTGCCCGTGCTGCACAATTTTTATCTAATCCCGCAGTAAAAATCCACAAAAAAGATATCTGTTTTGGAAGCACGGCAAAGACTCAAGAAAACTATTGCGGGACAGACTATGGATGCTTGAATGTTTCAGGAGATGAAGGCAGTATTGGATGAACGGGATGACTGGAAGCTGGAGGCGGGAAATCTGGCCAAAATCCTCGACGAGAAAGAGAACGATACGGAGATTGTGCACAAGTATAATCCCGACCATAGTTATCCAATCAGGGTAGCTGGCGACGTGTAGAGGAACAAAACTATCTTTCAGGCATCTCTTGGACGACATATCAAAGGTGAAGCAGCAGAAAGCTGATCTCAGATGCAAATATCGCGAGTTGGAGCGAGAGTTTGCCCGATTTCGAAAAGGGCATGTCTGCGAAAGTGGGAGCAGCACAGGAATCCTGGTATGTACTCTGCGTGCACGCATTATTTGGTCGCATTTCTTCTTCGACTTTAAAATGGAACTTATGTAGAGTCTTCATAGACATCCTTCCGGCCTATGTTTGGCGATTTGCATTTTTTATTTTCTCAGCCCCTCTGGGCAGTTGGTAGAATGTCCAAGTGCTGTGATGGCGTAGCCAGCAGTGGCACTGTAGGCCGCTGTGTACGAGTGCGATTGCCTGCTGTTAAGGAGGAAGTGCAGCGTCTGCGCAAGGAGCTGGCGGACAGAAAGGAGAAAGAGGAAGAGAAGAGTGCGAGGGCGGAGGAAGACTGCGCCACCACGCAGGAGCAACTGAAGGGACTGGAGAAGCGGAATCAACTGCTGTTGAAACAGCTGGACGCACTGAAACATGAACTGGAGTCGGAGCGGAGCGCGGATGCCAACTGCCTCCAGCATCTCAGGAAACAACTCGCTGACGTCGCGTCGGTAAGCAGGGAGCCCTACTACAGGAGTAATCGCCTTTGGTTTTCATTCGTGTCTAGAATCTAGACCTGCGCGGTTTCACTGATCTGTTGCACCGAACTTAAAAAGCACCAAGAAGCACGTTTTCGAAAGTTCAGTGTAAAAAAATAGCGAAACGGAACCACGCATTCAAAGCTGGTCTTGACACAAATGAAAGCGAAGATTATGAAATTATTGCTCTTCGGATGCACTTTACGTACGTAGGAATAATCGAGAAGGGAAATTTACCAGATGTGCCAGGGAATCGAACCCTGGACCTCTCGAGTTCCAGCCGAGCGCCTTAACCATTTGACTACACACCCGGATGACCTCAGTCACACAATTTCCCCTTTTGATCATGACGACAGCTAGCCGATAACTTGTTCGCCGGTTCCATACTTGTGTTCTGTACGTACAAATGATATGATAGTCAAGCAAGGAGGGAGTGTTTTGTTTAGGAGAAGGACAGATTGAAGGTAGCGTGTGAAGAGCTGGACAGTCAATGCACGGAATGGGAGAATCTCAGAGACAGGGAGAAAGCAAAGTGCAAGGCTTTGGCCGACCAACTGTGAGACCGTTTTCTGTTTGATACTTTGATAGCAGGCTTCCTTCCGAAATACTTATAGGTACCGTGCCATGTCATGGAGTGTGGGCGTGTGTTTCAGAGCCAGTATTGAAGACGAAGTTGCGACCTACCGTGAGCAAGTGGCGCCTGCAAAGGCGCAGAACCTGGCGCTGCTCAAGGAGAAGTGAGTAACTTACGGCAGGTGTACCTATACAGTGTGCGTACCTATTTCATACGTACCTACTTTTATTGGTTGTTGGCTCATGCCATACGACTGTGGCGTGGCACTGTAGGGCGCACTTAGAGGCGAAAGCTCAGTCGCTGCAGGAGGAAATCCGTGAAATCCACAAGGACTATCGACAGGAAATAAACGCCCTGGGTAGACAAATGCGCGAAGAGCTGCAGCGAAAGGACGCCGACGCCGATGCTGTAAGCTACGATCATGCTTTTTCTCCTGTCTTCTAGCTAATTGGTTATCCCTTTTTGCTTGTACGTACATACGTACATATACAGACCTTTTCGCTGGAGACGGCCAATGCGAAGTTGGAAACGGAAATTCGGAATGTGAAACGAGACCTGGAAGAAGCGAAACACGCCAAGGAAGAACTAGCGAGCGAAGTGAGTTGGAACCGTACGCGTACTGCATAGCATACACTTTGGAAGTGAATCGTCATCCTCAGCGTATGTATGTTGCAGAGTGATGTGCTGACGGCGAAGTTGGCGGAGAATGACGAGAAGACGAAGAAGATGCAAGAACTGTTCGCTGTGGCCATTGAGAAAGGAGAGAGATACAAGGCAGAGAAGGAGGCGCTGGAACGAAGCTTGCAGCTCAGAGAGGTTAGCATTAGCAAGCACCAATTGCGTAAGTTCTCTCATATTACTCTATCTGATGAATAAATTATTGCAGGAGGAGCTGGAGGAGGAGCGTCGTCGCATTGAGAGCCTGATGAAGCAGGTTTCCGCCACCGAACAAAAGGTTAGAATGGCTGCACCGTCTCTCTCCGTGTGTCGCGTTCTGTTCTGACATGCGCGGTGTTACAGGAGCGTGGAGTGACTGGGAGCGGCGGTGATGGTGGTGGTGGAGGCGTGGAGCTTCAGAAGTTGCTGACAGAGGAGCGAAGGGCGACGAGCGATCTCAGGGCTCAAGTGGACGAGTTGCATCGTCTGCTGCAGGAGGAACAGGCCAAGCGTAAGCCACCACCTCTTTAATGTGCTATAGCTGGGTGGACGATCAAGAGGGTCCTTGACAATTTTGGCGCTCCCGTAGTAATCTTAGTAATCTGGCATTTCTATACAAGAATAGCAATAGTAATCTGGCTTTTTCGACCCTTTTATTGCTATTCTTGTTTAGAAATGTCAGATTACTACGGGAGCGCCAAAATTGTCAAGGACCCTCTTGATCGTCCACCCAGCTATATGAGCATTGCCAAGGTGTCTCTGACTGTACGGTAGCATGGGGTAAAGCCGGGGGGGGGGGGGGGGGGGAAGTCTAATTCAGTACGAAAGTGCAGCCCTTAGTAGTGAAGTTTCGGGCGGGAAGATTGGACTGGGGCGGAAAACCAGCCTAACTCTGCATGCAGACATACCCCAGCATATTGGTGCCAGAAAAATGCCAGCTCTCAAAAACAAGAAGTGCCCCAAATAGGACTTGGCTGGTAAGTGCGGTACGTAGCATGGTTGTGCTGTAGTGTGTCGATTGCGTGTGACGGCGGCTTCGAGGCCGGGGTCGGTGGCGGAGACGCGGAGTGACGCGGGGAGCAGCAGCACCAAGAGTCTCGGCACCATGCGACACAACATTCCGCACAAGTGGAAGAAGTTCCTCGTGCTGCGTCCTCACAAGTGCGGCTACTGTCTGGACGGACTCTCCATCTGTCGCCACGCCCTCAAGTGCTCAGGTACTCCACTCCTCCCTAACACTACCATTCCTACAGTAGATACAGAAGCATAATGTTCCTAGCACTGCCTGTACTGTACTGTACTGATGTGTAGAATGTCATACGCTGGTGCATGGGGCGTGTTCGGACAAGACGCTGAACACGTGCGGCCTTCCGTCCATGTACAATGAGTTCTATCTGGACCAGTGCAGTAAGTCGGAGCAGGGGGGCAGTGCAACGCCGAGTCGCTCTGCCAAGCGTCAAAGCATAGCCGACACGCCATCTGCTGACGGCAGGATGACTGGATGGGTGAAACTCTTCAGGTAGTGCTGCTGTACGCACCTGTATTGTGCAGTATATACGTGCAGGTGCGAAGGGCGGTGTTGGTTGATAGGACGAATCGTTGTTCGGAGAAATGGCGCGATGCTTGGGGCTACATGGACGCCACTCGTCTTTGCTTCTACGCCAAGGAGGACGTGACGTCGGAGCCGATAGAGCAGATCGATTTGTCGGTGCAGCAGTGGAAGATTCACTTTCAGCGCGGTGTGGATCCGGCGGACGCAGGGGTTGTACGCAACCAGGATCTGCCCTACCTCGTCGAGATCAAGATCACTCCCGAAATGTACGCCAGTCAAAGCATATGGTGAGGGTTTGTTTCATCTAATAATTGGTTTCAGCAGTGGTGATGCGCCGTATCGTATCTACCTGATGACGCCCACGTTCCCTGCGAAACAGCGATGGTTGAACGCCTTGCAAGTGGCCACCAGTCGACGAATGTTCGCTCAACGTCTTTCTTCTCTGGTACGCCTACAACTAGTGTCTACTTAGTGGAAAGGTACCCGTAAAACTGGTGACAGCGTTTTTCCTTATTGTAGAGGTTGCAGCGCAATTCGTTCCTTCGCCTCGAAGAGCCTCACAATCTGAGCGCCCATACTGTCGACATTCTGGATGCGAATGTGAGTCTGTCCTTTTCCCTTACGTCCGCGTCCAGTCTCCGTTCAATTGCATGGGAGAAAAGTGTAGGTTCAAGTAGTGCTAGTTGCTATTACGTTTACAGCATCTACTGCTTGGCTGTGAGGAGGGACTGTTTTTCACCAGTCTGTCCAGTCCGAGCGTTCCTGACAAGATATCAGGAGTCGGCAGTATACACCAGCTCAAAGTGTTGGAAGACTGTGACATGGTGGTCGTAATCTCTGGTGAGGAATAGGCACCCTATACATGAGATGCACCAGCGACAGTGTGTGGTATGTTGCGAATTATTGTAATGCTGGTGTCTGGTGTGCAGGGAAGGACAGATGCCTGGGTTTCATTCACTTGACGGAGCTCCGTCGTGCGCTGAATCAGAGACACCCGGGCGTGAAGGTGACTCAGCTGCCCGACATGCTCCTATGCCACATCTTTCTCACGACGGAGACGCGGGGAAAGAAATACCTGTGCGTGGCCGACCCAAACAAAGTCTACGTCATGGCCTACAGTACCAAGCTGGGCGTATTCAAGCTGGAACAGGTCATCGCAGTAAATATATATTGTAGTTCGTATGTACTCTATGCATATACAGTAGCTTACTGGTTATGCGGGGAACTATTTTAGAAAGTGACTTTTGAGGATTGTTTTTGAAGGAATTGGAGACGAAAGAGCCGACAGCCTGCATCACTCCGCTGGACGAGGAAAGAGTCATGTTGGGAGCTGAGAGCTTCTATTCCCTGCATCTGGCCACTGGAGACACGCGCCGTACGTATGCGCATTATTGCACCCTTTCTTTCATCGCTCCTTGTCGAATTCTTTGCGGTCTAGTGATTGATTGTCTTTTTATGAGCAGTGTTTCTGGACGTGAATGATAAGAGTTTGGAGTACGCTGCACTGAAGGCTGCACATCGCCAGGACTATCCTTTGGAGGCTATCGTCATACAGAATCGCGGAGGGCCTACCGAGATACTCCTATCATATCAGAGTATGTAATTGTACCTATGTACGTAGGGTAGGTACTGTGTATAAACGTAGCATGAATGCATACGTACATGCTGTGGATTGTCACTTTGCTATCTCCTTGATGGTCCATGTAAGCAGTCGTATTGTTTGTAGATTTTGCCGTCTTCGTGGACATGCAGGGTCGCAGAAGCCGTACTGAGGACGTGGAGTGGATACGCTCGCCTTTGGACTTCGGTATGTTATGCACCTGCTCTCATCCTGTACCTACGCTATGCGAGTGAATATACGTACGTACTGTATGTACAGGGTGTCCAACCTAAATTTACACAAAATTCAATCGATCCTAACTTCCGTATTAACCGATACTCCATATGCCTGCCTACTCCATTCATTTATGCGCATGCATGCGCATGGAAAAAAGGAGCTCCAGTACCTAAGATGCGCATTCATGCGCATTTATGAGGAACTGTGCGCATAAAAGTCGACCGCCACTTCAAAAATGCGCATGCATGCGCATCTAAGTACTGGAGCTCCTTTTTCCCATGCGCATGCATGCGCATAAATGAATGGAGTAGGCAGGCATATGGAGTATCGGTAGCTCCAGTACTGAAGGTGCTCATGCATGCGCATTTATGAGGAACTGTGCGCATAAACGCCAACCACCGTCAGCCCTTTCTGTTATATTCTGAGCCGAAACATCATAGTCACAAGTTCACCCAGGGACTGCTACAACACAGTAACGAAATATTTCGAAGCGTCTGGGTGAACTTACAACTTTGATGTTTCAGCTCTTTTAGGCAAGTGGAGAACAGACAGAGATTTTTCGCACTTGTAATTTCAAGTTCAAGCAACTTTTGGTCGACTTTTGTGCGCACAGTTCCTCATAAATGCGCATGCATGAGCACCTTCAGTACTGGAGCTCCTTTTTCCCATGCGCATGCATGCGCATAAATGAATGGAGTAGGCAGGCATATGGAGTATCGGTTAAAAGGCAGAGAAAGATGGGACCTAGCTCATCTGGAAGATTTGTGCCCACTAGCGCGAAAATGCGATGCGCGCCTGTCAGTTGCGCGATTCCACATGAGCGACGAAAGAGATGCGCACCGTCCAACTTGCGCGATTCAATTTGACCGCGACACTTTTTTTGCGCAACTATTCATTTGCGCGACACCCCAAAAGCGCAAATGTATGTTTGCGCGATGCCCCAAAAGCGCGATTTATGTTTGCGCACTGCCCATTTGCGCGAAATGTGAAGAATATTAGGATGGAGCTGTCCTGAAAACGTCGTTGAAAACTGAGCAGGCAAGATTACATCCTGGTGTCGGCGTGGTAGAGGGGGATACACCTTAGCTCTGGCCCGATACATGGAGCTACTGACCTGGTTGAAAGTTGGAAGCTGGCCAGCTAACGCAGGTGGGACTCGTCCTGCTTCTTCTTCATACAGGTCAGGCATGGGCGTTATCTCCTCCTTGGCACGCCGCCTCAATTCCGAAGCGAAGGTACGAAGGGTGACTTGAGCTGGCTTGGGCAAACAAGTCTGATTGTGAGCAGCTCGAATTTGCACAAACTGCGGCGGAACAGCAGCTGTCGTCTCCAAAGCCCCTGCGCAGTCTTTGTCCAAACACTGCCATCTGAGGTTGCCATTGGCAAAGCGCTTACTCTCCTTTCGGTAGCTGTAACCTTGATGGCAGCAGCCATCATTATTCTTCGACGTTTTGAAAAGAGAAATCATTGTGCTTAAACTTCACCGTTGTCAAATAAACCACACGTATCTACCGTATTACTAAATACAGCACCAAATACAGCACCATTTTTATTGAACGCGCAAGTGAGAATTGCGCAAATTCAGTGTCGCGCAAAGGAGCATTGACAGAAAATTTTTTCGCGCAAACGTACGTTCGGCGCAAAATGTAAGGCGCGCTTTTGGGGCAACGCGGACTTTCCACGTCGCGCAACTGACACGTCGCCCTTTTGATTTCGCGCAACTGGGAGTTGCGCAAGTGAATTTCGCTCTTCTGGGCACACCCCATCTGGAAGGTCAATTCAAGAGCTATATTTTGGTATGTCTGCCGTTTCTGTTCGTCCTTCCAGTCGCGAATTAGAGCGATTCCCGCAGACCACCTCAAAAACACTTTTCCCAAAACTGAAACCCACAGTAATTTCCTTGTCATCTGCCTGTTCTTTGGTTCAGCCAGAGATAATTTGGCAAGAAGTGAATGTCGCCCATCAACACCCATTACTCAATCATCCCACTGTGTGGTGTGACCATTTGCATGCATTTCTGCACTTTGTTGCCCAAATATCCACCCTCAATGCTGAATCTTCACACTGCATTACCACCACTTTGGTTTGTTTGAGCATTTTGTCAAGCTAAGCTCTTCAAAACGCTAGAATTCCATTTTCAGTGGTTCAGATATAATGAAAGAGATCGCTGGTTAATGCTTTTGCTATATCGCATTCACATTGCCACGTTTTAATCCAGTTATTCCTCAATTAGCTCCGTTTGCTGAAAACTGTTATAAATTCAGTTTTGGGAAAACTGTTTTTGAGGTGGTCTGCGGGAATCGCTCTAACTCGCGACTGGAAGGACGAACAGAAACGGCAAACACACCAAAATATAGCTCTTGAATTTACCTTTCAGATGAGCTAGGTCCCATCTTTCTCTGCCTCTTAAGACGGAAGTTATGATCGATTGAATTTTGTGTAAATTTAGGTTGGACACCCTGTATAGTGCATATGCATACGCAATGATATTTATCTCATGGCGCATTGTCCTCTTCTAGTCTACATGGATCCTTATCTATACGTGATTCACTACGAATCGGTGGAAATCTTTGAAATTCCGGATTTCCAAGGCGCGGATACTTCGTAAGGGTCGGAAGTTTTCTTACTATTTGACGGACAATATTATGATATCCGTGTAACGAATGGATGTTTTCCTAGTCCGATTGAGCCGAAGAGTCTGTTGGACGTTGCGTCTCCGCGTCTTTTGGGCAGAGGCTGGATGGAAGGCGACGTGTTCATCGCTTCCACTAAACTCAGCACCACTGATATCCTGCTGATTAATCCCACTGAACGGTAGCTACAGCCTGCATGGTGCGAATGCTTCATATCAGAACCTATTGACTTTAGCATCCACTGTTGTGTTGGGCTATTTCAGGTTCGAAAAGAGAAAGTCGAAGAGGAAAGAGCAAGCGCAGAAGGAAAACGACAGCCGAACTAAACGAGCCAAACACACGACCGCTACGTGTTGAACACAAACTTTGAAACGTGTTGGAAATCTGCATGATAATGTACGTACGTAGCAATAAACTCTAAACTCTGATGACATCTTTATATTCTGTTGTACAGAAAGTGTGAAGTTTGCTGGTGCGGTTTCATCTGTTTTGTTGTAAGTAGCGGGTACAGTGTCAGCTGTAGAGGAGCTCAGTTCCAGGTTGTACCTACCGACACCTTTCAGAAGTAACTTATGCATGCCAATGCGACTATTCATTATTGTCTGTGCTGTGTGTTTCCTATACATTAGTACCTTAGTACCTTCCACATTAAGAGACGTTTTCTGTAAGGATTGAGAGTAGCCTGTAGTATAGGCGGAAGGGGGGTACTTTTTGTGAATCGAGATAATATGCCTATCGGATTCCCCATCAAAAACTGCATATGTTGATGAAGTTTTAGGAAAAAAATTGTTCAGGCATCATCAAGATATTCATGGGTAAAGGTGGGCAGGTCGCATTTTTGCCGTTTTTCAACGTTTTTAGCCATATTTCAGCAACCGAAGGGCTTAGAGGGCTACAATTTCGTACACACATACATCCCCTAGGGACCCAAGTCTGGACCAATTTTGAGCCCAATCGGCCACCTGTGTGGCGAGATATAGCGTCACAAAGTGCATTTCTGTATATTTTGCACCTGTTGCAAATTTAGTTTTTTGAATACCATGGCGCGAATACATGCCCTGCACGGGGTAAAATTTTGACAGCAAGTAGAGAAGGGTTAGGCCTAAAAACTTTAGTACTACCGCAAAAAATCTCTATAATTGGAATTGGGACTACACTCCTCTCGAATAGTGAAAAATACAGCAAAAATTTTCCCGCCTTTTTTATTTTTCAAGATAAATGAGCAATACCACTGAAACTTTTTCCTCGTAAGTAGCCTATCTTATGTAGAATTTGATGTAGATTTCAAAAATAAAATTGTTTTTCCCAAAAAATTTAACCCTTACCCAAAATTCACAAAAATATACTACTTTTGCAAAATTATATGCTAGGGGTTAAATTTTTTGGGAAAAACAATGTTATTTTTGAAATCTACATCAAATTCTACATAAGATAGGCTACTTACGAGGAAAAAGTTTCAGTGGTATTGCTCATTTATCTTGAAAAATAAAAAAGGCGGGAAAATTTTTGCTGTATTTTTCACTATTCGAGAGGAGTGTAGTCCCAATTTCAATTATAGAGATTTTTTGCGGTAGTACTAAAGTTGTTAGGCCTAACCCTTCTCTACTTCCTGTGAAAATTTTACCCCGTGCAGGGCATGTATTCGCGCCATGGTATTCATATAACTGAATTTGCAACAGGTGCAAAATATACAGAAATGCACTTTGTGACGCTATATCTCGCCACACAGGTGGCCGATTGGGCTCAAAATTGGTCCAGACTTGGGTCTTTAGGGGATGTATGCATAGACACTGAAATAGAAGGACGGCCGCCTCACAGTGCAGAATTTCCATCGTGGTCTTGCTCATATTTTGTAAAATAATTTGCCACGAGACGAGCGATTACTTTCATGTACCCCTGGAGCGCACGCTCCGCTTCGCTAAGCGCGTTGGATGAAGCAAAGCGAAGCGACAGGCGCGCAACGAAGGACGTGCGCTCTAGGGGTACGTGCCACTACTTCCACTTTTTGAATAAAAAGAATTTTAAAAATATCTGCAGATGATTCTCTTCATTCTAATGACAAATCGGATGATAGAGAAGAAGCGATGAAGAAAAACATGCCTCACAAGCGCAAGAGAAAAGGCAACAGTAAGTGTAAGATTTCCGACCTGCAATACCCCTCAGGAACTTTACGTTTCCCTAGTAATGCAGCAGGCAGCAGCGACCACAGGAAAACACTTTCGACCCTCCCCAGGACCTTCGACCCTTGTCATGAGCTGGAATTCTTTCAAAGGAGCAACAAGACTATGGCATTGGGCAAGAAGGAGATGGAACAAACGCCTCCAAAAGGTACATGCTGTAACTTTTCCACAGGGTTTTTCCATAGACACTATAATGGGGAGGACGACCACCTCACAATACAAGTTTCCAATGTGGTCTTGTGCAAATTTTGTAAAAATAATATTTTGCCATGAGACGAGCACATAATTTGCTATGAGGCAACTACTTTATGATGGCTACTACTACCATTTTAGTGTCTATGGTTTTTCAGCCTCAACTCCAATCATGAATCTTGTCATATCTCTACTCCTAAAGAACCAATTTGGTTCAAATTTTGTTCTGTGGAGGTGGTGATATGGCAATGTCTGCGATTGGAGTCAAGGCTGGAAAACTTGATAGTATGGATATGGACAGTATTCAGACAATGGTCATACATATGATGTAGGACACCCAATGTTCAGTGCACAGAAATGCCTTAGGGCTTAGATGGCATAAGATGTACTAAAACAATTTTCGGGCATTTGTCCTTGGACATTGGGCGTTTGCATAAGGTCAGACACATTGAATAATGATTGTTGCATGGATATTAATGCAACTTGATGCGTTTTTTGGCGCAGGTGCATTGTGATGGACTCATCAAATCAAACCATCCTCTGGCCCATGGCATGGCATTGGGCTGCACTCCTGGGAAATGTTTGCTGCTATCACAACAACAGTGGAGAAGTGAATAGTCTTCATGCGCCATGGATTCAGAAGCCCATATTTGAGCTGGTTATTTGCCAGCTGCTGCAGGAATATGGCCTGCTGGAAGAAATCTCAGTCAACAAACTGTACTGGAGTAATGGGTACAATTTTGCAGCTGGACTTGTCTCGAAACTGTTCAACTGCATGGCAAAGAACAAGGCAATACTCTTGGCATCATTTGTCGAAAATGAACAGCATGTGGAAAGGGTCCTACTCCAATCATAACTACGTTTTGAAGCTCAAAAGTCAGAAAACATAACTGTTACCTATTGAATGGGGACATATGATTTGTATTGTATTTCCAGTGTTCTTTGTCATTTTATGGAACCCATGTGACTGCTATGCATGTTTTTGTAATTATAGAATAGGTTTTTATGTGTAGTTCATATGTTGATTGAAAACTGTCCACCCTGAATCAATTTTGTCACTATTATTGTAAGAACACTGTCAGACCACGTTGGAAAACCTGTATTGTGAGGCGGTCGTCCTCCCCCATTCTAGTGTCTATGATGTATGTGTGTACCAAATTGTAGCCCTCTAAGCCCTTCAGTTGCTGAAATATGGCTAAAAACGTTGAAAAACGGCAAAAATGCGACCTGCCCACCTTTACCCATGAATATCTCGATGATGCCTGAACAAATTTTTTCCTAAAACTTCATCAACATATGCAGTTTTTGATGGGGAATCCGATAGGCATATTATCTCGATTTACAAAAAGTACCCCCCTTCCACGTACTATGCAACCGCTACAGAAAACCTTTCTTAAATACTAGTACCTACTTTTGTGACCCATCCCACCACGCGTGATGTATGTGGTAATCCTAAGTTGTCGATAAAGTTTGATCACACAAGTATGACACGACGAGCCAAGTCGGCTCGACTGGCGGCAGTTAAACCCCTATTCAAAGCGGTCGGCGTCAGGTTGGAGCAGAATAAGTATTTTCAGTTCAGTGCAGATTTGATTTATTGCGCGCTTATTGCGAGCTTTCGTTTTTGCCGAGAAGAAGTAAAAACGGCAATTCTGCGGAACTTTTTGATTCTTTGTGATGATCGAGGAGAAATATGGCTGAGAAAGAGAGTATTTGTGGCGAAGAAGGGAAAATTCTGTCGAGGGACGAATTGAAAGTGTTGCAAAGGCGAAGGGATTTTCTCAAGAAAGAACTGCATAACACACGAAAGGCTGAGGCACAGGAACTGAAGATTGATTTCAATGACGAGGTGGGTTTTCACGCACATATACACTCAGACAGACAAGCACAGATCGAAACACGAGTTTCCATGCATTTTTCGTGAAAGTTGTAGGTAAAATTTCGTGTTTTTCAGCGGGAACTGATACGGAAGAGTAAGCGCTATGAGGAGATACATGAGAAGTTCTGGCTGGCCTACTATGAGTACTACCGTGCAAAGAAGGACCCAAATGCGATGAAGTCACCTAGTTGGCGGGGTATGAATGAACCCAATGCGGATATATTGTGGAAAGTAGCTCGAAAACGTTTTTATTTTGTATTTTCAGTATTCGAGGCTCAGTTGTCACTGGAGGATAGTAGAAAGACTGCGTGGCAAGCCTACTTGAATGCGAAGAAGATGTATCGTACAGCCAAGCACGAGTTTGAGTGTCTGAAGGTACTGTAAGCGTTGAAATTTTGGGATGTTTGAAATGCTTTTTGAATGCTGCGCTGCTGTTTTGTTGAATATTTGGCCTATCTTACAGATCAGAGGAGGGGAATACCCAGGCTTTGAAATGCCGCCATGCCCGACTTGGCCCAAGCCCGACGGTATGTATATATGCGCGTATTCCATGTTTGAAAATACGGAGTTACTCTATATGTTCTGCTGTTCTCGCTTTTCAGTGAAGGAAATGACGGTTCAAGTGCCAGAGGATTTGGAGGGGAAGGCGAATCAGAGGGAGGTCAAACTACCGCCGCCGCCGCGCCCAGGATTTGGGAATCATCGAATGAGCTACCCAGATGCGAACTACCACCCCGCGCCACTTCACCTACCCATGCCCAACCAACAGCTGCAGCCCCCTTTTTCTTTCTATCCACCTCAGTCGTACTTATTCCCCATGTTTAAGGCAGATGCAGTAGATGATTATTTCAGATTGCTTCAGGCAGCAGCTGAGCGCAAGAACTTCATTTTCGACAAGAACGACGCGAAAAAGCTGGCGGACAAATCTTTTCAGCGCTTTCTGGGCTTCGGAGCTCTTGCAGCAGAGAGGGTGGTGGCGAAAGAAACGGCGGATTTGGGGGCGGGTGACCTGGAAGACCTGGAGGATCTCTTTCACGCGCTGCATCTGGAGCTGGTGAAGAAATTGAGCAAGCCCAGCAAGGTGAGATTAGGGTCACTATCTGGTGAGACGATTGAGGCAGAGCCCAGAAAGGAAATGCAGCCAGGGGAAATGCGTGCTTTTCTGAAAGGTCCAAAGCCGCAGGCAGAGGGGTATGAGACGAGCAGTGGGGAGGAGAGTGACGTGGATGACGATGTGTTTGAGAGTGAGGGGGAGCGCAAGAGTGTGGATGGTGGGGAGTTTGCTGTGCCTAAGGCAAGAGTGGGACAGAAGCGCAAAAAAAGTGGGAGTTCTGTGAGTTCTGCGAGTTCACAGGGATCGCAATCAATTGCGAAACCACCACCACCGAAGAAACAGAAGGAGCCAGAATACACTCCAGTTGATATGCTGTGTTTTCAAGCGGCTAAAGAAGGCAGGGAGGTGGTGAAGAGCAGAAGCGGTGATGACGGGCACGCGGTTTTGGGTCGAGTGGGTGGTTGTCTTCATCTGTCTGGGCGGCTCTTCAAGGCGTTTGATGGTGACATGGCGAAGAAAGTGTGTGCAGACATGCAGAGAACAAAGAGAGGGAGCAGTGTGGGATACCGTTTGTGCGTGTGGAAGCTGGTGGAGACGCTGTTTGTGCGGTTTGGATTGCCAAAAGACGGGTTGTTGATGGGATCAGATAAGAAGGGCGCAATTTACAAAGCTGTCGTGAACAAACAGAATCCATGCAGGTTGAACTACAACGCAGCGCGCGCGAAATTGACTTTGACGGTGGCGTTTTCCAGGGCTTGAGCTAATGTTTCAAATGCGACTGCCTCGGTCCTCTCGCTGGTATTGTTTATGCATGTTACTTTCTTCTTATGGCGCAGCGAGCATTGTACTAACGGCCTATGCTTGTAGATAGTAGTGCTTGCTTTGCTTATTGTTGTGTGATGTAGTATATAGAGTGCTCTCTTTCAGGCTTCCAATCTTCCAAGTGACAATTTGTGTGTTGTATGTACTTGTTGGACTTTACGCAACCTTTATGTAATCTTGGTGCAGCGAACATTTGTACTAGCGGCCTTGTTTTACATATTGGGTGCTTTTTCCTGTTGATTTTTCGCTTCTTTTTCCACTGTTATGCGTGTTCATGTTGCTGTTGTTGCGTGCTTTGCTTTTTAATGCTTGCTGTGTTGTGCTTTTTGACTGAATAAAGTGTAGCTGCCTATATGCTGTTATTGTAATGCTTTTGCCAGCGCATGAGGCGTAGCTTGAGCTTATATATTGCAATGTACAGGTAGGGCAGCTAGGCGGGTTGCGGTGTCCAGTGGCGTCCACGTCGCGCAACCTGGGTATGCCTGCTTTTGGGAATCGATTAGTGTGGTTCTAATCTTGTGGTTCGTGGGAGTCATTCTGCCCGAACTACAAGTTTATAGACACACTGTGCAGTATTTAGCATGGCATAGCGGACACTGGAACAGCAGTAATGGCGCGTTCACCAGACATCCGTTACGTCCGTCCGTCCGTCCGTCAAATCCGTAAAGGACGTATCTAGGAGTACATGGTACACCACAAACAACCGTGTACTCCTAGATACGTCCTTTACGGATTTGACGGACGGACGGACGGACGTAACGGACGTCTGGTGAACGCGCCATAACAGCTCCTCGTCTACTTCTGTATGAGTGCCTCTCATAACTGAATAAAATTTTCTTGCTTGTTGCGTGGTTTATTGGCCGTGATGTTATCATCATCTGTCATACTTTCGCAAGCTGTTATGGAATCTTGCTATTTCACCGTACGGTAGATGTATTTTAGCTGTGTTCTGCGATGGCGAAGGTGCTGTTGTACGCAGGAGGAGCCTCGTGGTGTAGCCGTGCGGAGCTGCAAAAGCTGTCAAACATGGCCTCTATTGAGTTCGACTTTGGAGGGAAGCAGTGGAGCAGCCTGGAGATTTGCTACCAATACTTGAAGGCCGGTGAGCGAAGTTTGCGCATGATAGAGGAAGATTTCATAATATAGACACCGTTGCATGGTCGCACATAAAGTGCACGAGAAATAGCTCCATGACTTCGAGCGAGCTTATTATAGTTTATTGAATCTTGGTAGCTCACCGTATGTTGTCTGTCCTTATAGAATTCTGCGGCCTCAGCGAGCTTGGTTCCCAGTTGAGGAACGCAAAGGACGGCTTTGAGGCGAAGCAGATGTCGAAAGAGATCCCTCGGTTGCTTCAGGAGAGGCAGACACTGTTTCAAAAGCGGAAGTGGGATGACGGGATCTGCGCTGCGCTGATGGAGGTGATGCTGTATTCGAAATTCTCTGCGCCGGAGCTGAAAGAACTCTTACTTTCAACGAGGCCCTGTGAGCTGGTGGAAAACACCTCTTGCGAGTAAGCAGTACCAAGATCGAAACATCTTTTTGTATATACCAAGAATACGTAATGTTCACGCATATTATTTGGTACTTTACATTCCAGCAAATGGGGAGGAGGACGACGACTGCATCCCCACAGCGCGCCAGTCCATGCTGACTCTCTTCCTGGCCAAAACCTGCACGGAAATCTTCTCATGTTGGTCCGCCGATGGATTGACCCCGATGACCCGCTGCATCCCCCGGAGATGTTCGTCATTGGCGACTCACTCGTGCGCTACCGTCCCAATGACTTGTTTCGAACGATATCGATTCCTGGTGAGCTGACAGTGTGCCAAAGATCGAATTCCCCACTGGCGCGCTAGTAGCGTATGTTCAGTCAAGGCATATGTGGGTACTGTGGGGTAAACCCGGACACGGGGGTAAACCCAGACAGTTAGTACATTTTTAGATATTAGCTACACTTTTTATCACTTGCTGAAGCGACAGGTTCAGAAAAGCTTAGGTGTCCGGGGTTACATCGTGTCCGGATTTACCCCACAGTACCCTATGCCCGTATATGTTCTGTAGGAGCCGAAACGGCGTGTGTGATGCTCGTGGTGCGCGCTGTGCTGTGCATGCCGTCCGTTCGCTTCGTCGTAATTCACGTCGGCACCAATGATCTCATGCCACGTCGCAAAGACAGCGAAGGACACATGGTGCAGCGTCAACGGCACGGCAACAAAGGGCAGACGGCTGCCAAACGGCTGTACAAAGACGTGGAAAAGCTGGCGACGGAGCACGAAGTAAGATAACGCACACAAGACGCTGAGCAAGCAAATATGTGTAACAACTTCTTGACAGTGTACCCGCTTTCACTCGTTTTCTTTTACAGGATGTGAAGTTTGTAATCGACGAGTGCCTCCCTCGCCCAGAATACGCAGTGCTGGATGACGTGGGTAGAACTGTCCAGGAGTTTGCGCCCGGCTTCCATGGTGTTCAGAAGTTCAATGAGCGCCTGAATTTGCTCCTCGGGACCGCAGAAAACCCTCCGAATGTGCTGGTGTTTGCGTTATATAATATGTACGGGAAGGAGGAAACACATTTGGATTTTGCTAGGGACGGAGTGCACTTGACTGATAGGGGCAAACGAAAGCTCGATAATGCTTACGTTACTCTGTTCAACTACCTTTCGGGACACCCTATAGCTGGCTCTATCATTTTTCCTTAGTGGTTGTTGTGATGTGATGCGTTCTGTATGGCGATAGCCCGGCCCTGAATAGGGGAAGAGAAATAAGGACCGAACGGGGAATCGAACCCGCTACTTGTTCACATTGTGCTGTGGTGCTTGATCTGCTACGATGATATGCGGTGCTGTCTTGCTTTGACTGATCTCTGCCACTATGAACGTGCTGCTGTTTTCTTGACTGATCCTTTCCAGAGTTATATAACGGGTACTGACAGAGCAAATAAAACGCAGTAAATGGAGTGTAGCCTTCTTCTTTACTGTTGGAAATGTACACACATACACAACAGTATGGTTCATGCCACAAAAGTATCATGCCCAGTTCACAACGGACGCTGAACGCCAGACATTGATGCTGCGTTACCGCCGACGTCAACGCCAATGCAGCTGTTAGCATTAGCATTCAACGGTAACGCAGAGTCAACATCGGCATTCAGGTCCGTTGTGAACGGGGCATCACATCTGATCTGTAAGTATCGTCGTCCTGTTGAACCAGAGAAGAAGATTCAGGTCCGTTGTGAACGGGGCATCACATCTGATCTGTAAGTATCGTCGTCCTGATGAACCAGAGAAGAAGATAATTGCACAAGAATATTACCAGTTCGTTCCAGTATTCGCAATGCTTGCCTTATTTCCTCTTGGGCATATAAGCATAGTTCGATTCCCGAAGGCAAGCATTCCCAGGTTGCGCGACGTGGACGCCACTGGACACTGCAACCCACCTAACTGCCCTACCTGTACATTGTAAACTTCTACTACTCTCAAGCTATGCTCAAGTGCACGAAGCAACAATTACAATAACAGCATATAGGCAGCTAAACTTTATTTAAAACTAAAACAACAGTTTCGTCCAGGAGAAAAGTGAAGCATAAATAAAGAACCAAATAAAACACAACCAACCACGCTATCTAAATAGAAAAAACGCGAATAATAATAAACCATACGCACAACGCAGCAAGCATGTATGTACAACAGGAAAAAGCAGCTATATGTACAGGAAAAGGCGCGCGAATCATAGGTACACCATACACGCACAACAAGTACATTACACACTCACAACACAACAAGCAGCTAGTATGTACAAGGCTAAGCGCGCGAAACATAAGTACACTACACACTCACAACACAACAAGCAGCTATGTACAAGGCTAAGTGCGCGAAACATAAGTCCTTCCCGTACATATTATATAACGCAAACACCAGCACATTCGGAGGGTTTTCTGCGGTCCCGAGGAGAAATTCAGGCGCTCATTGAACTTCTGAACACCATGGAAGCCGGGCGCAAACTCCTGACAGTTCTACCCACGTCATCCAGCACTGCGTATTCTGGGCGAGGGAGGCACTCGTCGATTACAAACTTCACATCCTGTAAAAGAAAACGAGTGAAAGCGGGTACACTGTCAAGAAGTTGTTACACATATTTGCTTGCTCAGCGTCTTGTGTGCGTTATCTTACTTCGTGCTCCGTCGCCAGCTTTTCCACGTCTTTGTACAGCCGTTTGGCAGCCGTCTGCCCTTTGTTGCCGTGCCGTTGACGCTGCACCATGTGTCCTTCGCTGTCTTTGCGACGTGGCATGAGATCATTGGTGCCAACGTGAATTACGACGAAGCGAACGGACGGCATGCACAGCACAGCGCGCACCACGAGCATCACACACGCCGTTTCGGCTCCTACAGAACATATACGGGCATAGGGTACTGTGGGGTAAATCCGGACACGAGGTAACCCCGGACACCTAAGCTTTTCTGAACCTGTCGCTTCAGCAAGTGATAAAAAGTGTAGCTAATATCTAAAAATGTACTATCTGTCTGGGTTTACCCCCGTGTCCGGGTTTACCCCACAGTACCCACATATGCCTTGACTGAACATACGCTACTAGCGCGCCAGTGGGGAATTCGATCTTTGGCACACTGTCAGCTCACCAGGAATCGATATCGTTCGAAACAAGTCATTGGGACGGTAGCGCACGAGTGAGTCGCCAATGACGAACATCTCCGGGGGATGCAGCGGGTCATCGGGGTCAATCCATCGGCGGACCAACATAAGAAGATTTCCGTGCAGGTTTTGGCCAGGAAGAGAGTCAGCATGGACTGGCGCGCTGTGGGGATGCAGTCGTCATCCTCCTCCCCATTTGCTGGAATGTAAAGTACCAAATAATATGCGTGAACATTACGTATTCTTGGTATATACAAAAAGATGTTTCGATCTTGGTACTGCTTACTCGCAAGAGGTGTTTTCCACCAGCTCACAGGGCCTCGTTGAAAGTAAGAGTTCTTTCAGCTCCGGCGCAGAGAATTTCGAATACAGCATCACCTCCATCAGCGCAGCGCAGATCCCGTCATCCCACTTCCGCTTTTGAAACAGTGTCTGCCTCTCCTGAAGCAACCGAGGGATCTCTTTCGACATCTGCTTCGCCTCAAAGCCGTCCTTTGCGTTCCTCAACTGGGAACCAAGCTCGCTGAGGCCGCAGAATTCTATAAGGACAGACAACATACGGTGAGCTACCAAGATTCAATAAACTATAATAAGCTCGCTCGAAGTCATGGAGCTATTTCTCGTGCACTTTATGTGCGACCATGCAACGGTGTCTATATTATGAAATCTTCCTCTATCATGCGCAAACTTCGCTCACCGGCCTTCAAGTATTGGTAGCAAATCTCCAGGCTGCTCCACTGCTTCCCTCCAAAGTCGAACTCAATAGAGGCCATGTTTGACAGCTTTTGCAGCTCCGCACGGCTACACCACGAGGCTCCTCCTGCGTACAACAGCACCTTCGCCATCGCAGAACACAGCTAAAATACATCTACCGTACGGTGAAATAGCAAGATTCCATAACAGCTTGCGAAAGTATGACAGATGATGATAACATCACGGCCAATAAACCACGCAACAAGCAAGAAAATTTTATTCAGTTATGAGAGGCACTCATACAGAAGTAGACGAGGAGCTGTTATGGCGCGTTCACCAGACGTCCGTTACGTCCGTCCGTCAAATCCGTAAAGGACGTATCTAGGAGTACACGGTTGTTTGTGGTGTACCATGTACTCCTAGATACGTCCTTTACGGATTTGACGGAGGGACGGACGGTCGTAAGGGCTGTGTGGTGTACGCGCCATTACTGCTGTTCCAGTGTCCGCTATGCCATGCTCCGAGGGCGTGGTGCAGGACGCGTGACCCGCCTGGCTCTGCCTCACTGTACATAAATTCTAAGCTCGACTACAGCTCATGCGCTGGCAAGCATTACGATGAGCCTATAGGCAGCTACACTTTATTCAGTCAAAAA